>CANYLF011369256.1:0-13083 GCA_948193215.1 Bocquillonia castaneifolia | reverse complement strand
GGAGAATATATGGAATTAACCCTTCATGAATGATTATCTTGTTTTCGCTGGAATTGTTAATTAAACTACTACTAGTGAAATAATGTTCTAGATTATATACTGTTTAAGGTAACAATTTCTCAATAATGGCTGATGTTCAATGTGGGGAGGCTTCGTCCAATGACTTTTGGAAACTCCGTTTATTTGGTAGTTCACTCACCGAGTTGGCTTTTGAGTGGTATATCAATTTGGCTCCAAATTCGATCAACAATTGGTCAGAAATTGAGAGCAAATTTCATATGGAGTTTTATAGAGCACCACCTGATGAGACCATGGCCAACTTAGCTCAGGTCATACAATTATCTTGAGAGTCAGTCGAGAAGTATATTACTATGTTTGGAAAGTTGAAGACTAAGTGCCAGACTTACCTTAGTGAGGCCGATTATGTTAACGATGTAGTAAGAGGCTTTACTTTTTCTTTGAGGGAACATTTTGAGGGTTAAAAGTTCAAAGATTTACCAACTCCACGTTCTGCGGCTGCTCTAGCTTTAAATAACCCTTCTTGGCTAGATATAAGCTTTTTGATCTCGACCGATTACACAAAACGGCCCAATTCATCCAAATATTTTTAATTCGGTCCAACTTTAATGAATTAATCCGAATTTTAACTGTCAGTCCGAATTTAACCATTCGGTATGATATCAGATGATGGGTCGGAATTTAATCAATTGGTCCGGTATTAGATGGTCGGTCCGAATTTAACTAATCAGCCCGAGTGTCAAAACCATGTACAAACATATATATATATATATATATATAGGCACACACTAATTAAAATAACTTCTTTGGTTGTATATATAGAAACTTGTTAATTAACTTCTTTTTAATCTTTTTTATAGGGTTATGGTATGGATTGTAGAAGCTTCAACAATTTACTCTCTCAATCTAGAATTTCCTATTTCTAGATTATTCCACTGACATATTGAGTTATTACATAAAGTATTAGTATAGAATAATCTAGATATATTCCATAAGTTAGTTGTAATGATGTAGAAGACACTAGAAATTATTGCCGACCTAGAACTACTATATATATGGCCCTTGGCCATTTCATTTGTGTGCAAGTGAAGAGAGTGCAAAGTGAGAAAAAAAAAAGTGAGAATGTGTGTGTAATGAGTGGCGTGAGGTGTAAGTGGAATTTATTTGTGGGTAATTACCAGTTGTGTCCCTAGTTTTGTAATAAAGCTTCACTTATAATAAATAAAAAAATTTTATTTGTTCAATTAAGTCTTCCTTAACTAAATTTCCAACAAGTGGTATCAGAGCGGGTCGATCCAAAAGCTCGTGTTGAGCAGGCAGTGAAAGATTGAGTTCAAGTTCTTCAAGAATATTTCACGATCTGGGATCGTGGTACTAGAAGGTGCTGTCAAAAAGTAGTCCGGGATTGTGGAGTTAATTTTTCTGGGATCTAGCCAACTTGTTAATTGCCGGGTAATTTCAAGTCATTATGGATATGGCAACATTGATAAGCACTCTTGAAAAACTTAATAATAATAATTATAATAATTGGAATATATATATGCAATTCTATCTGCTCGGTCAAGAATTATGGGAGATTGTTGGAGGTAGTGAAACAACACCTCCAACGGCACAAGAAGATCTTCAAAAGTGGAAGATCAAGGCCGGTAAAGCAATGTTTGCTTTATCAATCTCAGTGGAGAGCAGTTTGTTGCCACGCATCAAGGATACAAAGACTCCAAAGGAGGTATGGTACACTCTTGCCGCATTATTTGCTCTAACAAATGATACCAAGCTCCAATAACTAGAGAATGAGTTACTGTCAATCTCATAGGGAGATATGATGGTAAATGACTTCTTTACTAAAGTTAAATCTTTATTTGAAGAAATTTCAAATTTGGATCTTGCAAATAAAATCACTGAGACCAGGATGAGAAGAATTATACTTCATGGGTTGCATCTAGAATTTAACGCACTTGTCATAGCAACCCGTGGATGGGCAAAAGAGCCAAGTTTGAATGAATTAGAAAATATTTTGGCTAATCAAGAGGGTGTAGACAAACAAATGTCTAAAGTCTCAATCAAAGAAGAAGAGAAAGCTCTTTTTAGTAGTAAAAAGAGCAAGGATACACAAGCTACAAAGACAAAGAAAGTAGGATATCCAAGGCGAGAAAATGGGTATAAAAGACAACAAGGATGGAGTTGGCAACAAGGGGGAGCTTACCATCAGAATCATGATCAAGCGGAGGAGAAAGCAAGTCATCGCAAAAATGGCCAATGCTATGTTTGTGGGAAGAAAGGCCATTATGCTCGAGATTGTTGATACAAGAAGGTAGAAGGGAATATTACGACGTCCTCACACAGTCAACCTGAAAGTAAAGATGAATGGGACTTCCAAGCCTCATATGCCACAATGGAGCGAATCCCTGGAGAATATATACTCACATTATTTGTAGAAAAAGCGTTAAAAGAGCAAGCACTTGCCACGGTGAGTGACGATTCTATTAATTATAGTAAAGATTGGATAGTGGATTCTGAATGCTCTAATCATATGATAGAAGATAAAGAGAAGCTGTCAAATATGATTGAGTATAAAGGGTGATGAGTTGTTGTCACTGCAAACAACTCAAAGCTTCCGATCACTCACGTTAGGCAGATAATGGTGGTGCCTCGATACAATTCAAGATAAGTGCAACTGGAGAATGTGTTTCATGTGCCCGAAATGAAGAAGAACTTGATATCAGTGTCTCAATTGACATCATTAGGCAACTATGTGGTGTTCGGGCCAGAAGATGTAAAAGTGTATGAAACTTGAAGCCATCAAGCAAACCACTAATGGAAGGATAAAAACTAGAGTCTGTCTACATAATGTCTGCACAGACGGCATATGTAGACAAGATAAGAAAGAACAAGACTGTTGACTTATGGCATGCGAGTCTGGGACACATAAATTTCCACAAGCTAAAGATGTTAATGAACAAGTCGATGCTCAAAAAGCTTCCTCAACTTAATGTCCGAGAAAACACGGTGTGTGCTAGTTGTCAATATGGGAAAGCACATCAACTACCATATGAGGATTTAGAGTATAGAGCAAAGGAGCTCCTTGAGTTAATCCACTCTGATGTGTTTGGACCTGTGAAGCATCCATCAATCAGTGGGTTTCGATATATGTAACGTTTATCGATGATTTCTCAAGGTACATCTGGGTTTACTTTATGAAGGAGAAATCTGAAGCACGGAATAAGTTTATGGAGTTCAAGGAGAAAGTAGAAAAGGAAGTTGGTTGAAACATTCAATGCCTTCAAACGGACAACAGATGTGAATATACTTCGCGTGAGTTCTTAAAGTATCTACAAGATTGCAAGATACGGATGTAATTGACTTGCCTAAACACTCCACAATAAAATGGAGTAGCAGAAAGAAAGAACCGACACTTGGCGGAAACATGTAGAAGCATACTACATGCAAAGTATGTACCACCTCAATTTTGGGCGGAGTGTATGAAGACAGCTGCACTTGTGATCAACAGGCTACCATAAGCACCACTTGGATCAATTTCACCCTATGAGAAGCTGAGAAATATAAAGCCCACGGTGAGTCATTTTTGAATCTTTGGATGCATTTGATATGTTTTTGTGCCTGATCATTTACGTAGTAAATTTGATGTTGGCTTTAGTGGCATCAATCCATCTGATTTTGAGTTTAACAACCCTTTATCTTTATTTAACAAAGTTCCTAAGTGTGTAGGTTTTTAACCAAGCTAGTTTTGAATGACTCTAGTAAACCGCGCCCGTGGCAATATATCGCTCTCACAATGTAAAGATTGTCCCCGCGACCAGCGACAAAGCATGCCCGTGAAAAGGAAATCGCGCCCAGACTTTTTGGTGCAAAATTAGAAGGCTTCTGTACACTTAGAACCGCGCCCGTGACATAACCAAATCGCACCCGCGATTTGAGAAACAGAGCCCCTTTCTGAAGGTTCGAGGTCGCGCCTGCGATGGATTAAATCGCCCCCGCGATTTTATCAGAGAGAAGCTGCTCCTCAAATGAAATCAAGCCGCTACTCAATGACATTATAAATCACCCACGGTTTGATCAAAGAAGAAGCCGCTCTAAAGCAATCAAGCCGCTCCTCAAAGGAAATCAAGTGCAATCTAGCAGCATCTCAAATGGCATTATCAGCCTGGTGATTTCACTCCCGCAGTTAGAGATATCGCTACTACGGTTTGATCAAGCAAAGAGCCGCTCATCAAAATAATCTAGCCGCATCCTTAAAGGCATTCTCTGCCTGGTGATTTCACGCCCGCGGTTAGAGATATCGCTACTGCGGTTTGATCAAACGTAGAGCCGCTCATCAGATAGAGAGCCGCTCTCAAAGGCATCCTCTGCCTAGTGATTTTCGCGCCCACGATTAGAGATGTCGCCCCCGCGACATTCAATGGAGAGTCTGAAAAACTAGCTGTTGGACAGATGTGAGTGCTTTTTATTGAAAAAGCAACTAGCCATTAGAGACACACTTAGGGCTATTTCTAACAGCTAGTTTTGGGTATTTTGGCTCTAAATACCCACCATAAATGTTCTTCAAGTAAGACCATTAATTCTTAGATAGCCAAACTCTTGTAATATTATTTTTCAATCATTTGTAACATGTTTGGTTGGTTGGTTATGGGTAGCTAGAACTCTAGAGCATTTATTACCTGGGTTGAGTGAATTAGTTATCCATTGTACTAGTGTCAATTCTTTATGAGTTGGGGAAACACTAGGGATGGTTATGAGTTAGCCATTTATAAAACTCATTGTAAAGGTTTGGTGGTAGCCTCTTAGAAACACTAGGGTTTGTGAGTGAGCCTTGGGTAAAACTCATTGTAAAGGTCGTGAGATAGCCTTTGAAATCTCACATTGTAAAGGTCGTGAGATAGCCTTTAAAATCTCACATTGTAAAGGTTGGAGATAGACTTGTAAATCTCCTTAGTATCTATGGTGGATAGTGGAACCCCAAATTATGTATTTAGGAGAAAGGATGTAGGACAAGTTAGGTCCAAACCACTATAAATCTTTTGTGTTCTTCTTTTCTTCCCTAATCCATTCTTGAAGTAATTTTTAATTTCTAATTCTGCACCAATTCACCCCCCCCCCCCTTTGGTATTTCATTTGATAAGAAGGCAATTAGATGCATCTTCGTGGGTTATGATAATGAAAGAAAAAGGTGGAAATATTGTGATCCTACAACTAGGAAGTGCTATACTTCTAGAAATATGATATTTGATGAAGTTTCATCATGGTGGTCTCCACAGACGGTGGCATTACCTGATACAAAGGAGATTGAGGAGAAGCTATAAGAAAAGCTTTAAGGAAATAAGTTAATTGAAGAAATCGCTCGAGAAATGAAGACAAGTGGTAAAGTATCAATGAAAAGTCACCCAGAAAGGCAAAGTCTCTGTGGAAGACCGGACTGCATAAATAAATGCAAGAAAAAGAAAGAGTTGCAGAAGTAGAAGATATTCAAGAAGAAGAAGAGAACACGGTAGAGTACGCGCCACATCTGAGAAGAATAAACAGGATACCAAAGCCAAATTCAAGATATGCTAATGTAGCACTTATTGAGGATGGGCTACAAAAGAATCTACAACATGTGAAGAAGCAATGGAAAGCAAGGAGTGGAGGAAGGCTATGTAAGAAGAAATAGATGCCTAAAAGCAAAATCAAACTCAGGAATTAGTGCCCAAGCCTAAGGATATAAAGCCAATATCATGTAAGTGGGTTTATAAAGTAAAAAAGCATCTTGACTGCTCAATCAAAAGATACAAAGCTCGATTAGTGACTCATGGATTCTCATAGAAGTATGGATTGGACTATGATGAAACGTTTAGTCCAATGGCAAAGATCACAACTGTACGAGTTCTATTGGACTTAACTGCTTGCAAGAATTGGAAGCTCTGGCAAATGGATGTAAAGAATGCATTTCTACATGGAGAATTAGACAGAGAAATATACATGGAGCAGCCTCAAGGGTTTGAAAGCAAGACTCATCCAAAATATATCTGCAAGTTAAAGAAGATGCTTTACGAATTGAAGCAAGCACCAAGAGCTTAGTACGGGATGATAGCAGATTTCTTGATCCAAAGTGGATATGTGATGGCTACGGGATGATAGTAGAGTTCTTGATCCAAAGTGGATATGTGATGGCATCAGGTAACTCTAGCCTGTTCGTGAGAGCTCAAAGTAAGAAGTTGACTATAGTACTAGTCTAAGTTGATGATGTTATTATCATAGGGGATGATATTGCTGAGATCGATCAAGTCAAAGCCAACTTGTTAGTATGCTTTCAAATGAAAGCCTTAGGAGAGCTACATCACTTCCTTGGTCTTGAAGTTGAACGAACAAAAGGTGGAATTTTCCTGTGTCAGCATAAGTTTACTAAAGATATATATTGGAGAAATATGGGATGTTGGAGTGCAAGCCCATTACAACTCCAGTAGAGGTACATACAAAGCTATGCTCTGCTGAGGGAAAAGACTTGGAGGATGCCACTATGTATAAATAACTAGTTGGCACCCTTATCTATCCCACCTTAACAAGGCCAGACATAATATGTATGGTGTTGGAATGATGAGTCGATATATGTAAAATCCAAAGAAGCCTCATCTAGAAGTTGTTCGGAGAATTCTACGGTACATCAGAGGCACAATAGATTATGGCTTATTCTACAAGAATGAAGAAAATGTTGTGATCAAAGGTTTTTGTGATGCTGATTATGCTGGAGATCATGATACAAGACGCTCGATTACAGGTTATGTGTTTAGTTTTGGATCGGGACCTATCTCCTGGTGTAGCAAGAGGCAACCTACGGTATCATTATCGAGTACCGAGGCAGAATACAGAGCAGTAGCGATGGCAGCTCAAGAGTACATAGCTAGCATAACTTATGAAGGATCTTCATCAATTAATTGACTACTCCATACAATTACATTGTGATAATCATTCAGATATACATTTGACTGAGAATCCAATGTTTCACGTAAGGACGAAGCACGTGGAGGTACATTATCATTTTGTCTGAGAAAAGGTTTTGGATGGAGAAATTAAAATGGAGTGCGTGAAGACCGAAGATCAAGTTGCAAATATATTTACCAAAGGACTTGGCAGCACAAAGTTCGAAGACTTCAGAAAGCAACTTGGTTTAGTGAGTAAACACGCATTACGATAGAATAATCATTGAGGGGAGTGTAGAAGCTTCAACAATTTACTCTCTCAATCTAGAATTTCCTATTTCTTGATTAATTATTCCACTGACATATTAGTATAAAATAATCTAGATATATTCCCTAGGTTTAGTTGTAATAATGTAGAAGACACTAGAAATTGTTGCCGACCTAGAACTACTATATATATGGCCCTTGGCCATTTCATTTGTGTGCAAGTGAAGAGAGTGCAAAGTGAGAAAAACAAAAGTGAGAGTGTGTGTGCGGTGAGTGGCATGAGGTGTAAGTGGAATTTATTTGTGGGTAATTACCAGTTGTGTCCGTAATTTTGTAATAAAACTTCACTTATAATAAATA
Source organism: Bocquillonia castaneifolia (assembly GCA_948193215.1). Classification (NCBI taxonomy): domain Eukaryota; kingdom Viridiplantae; phylum Streptophyta; class Magnoliopsida; order Malpighiales; family Euphorbiaceae; genus Bocquillonia; species Bocquillonia castaneifolia. The sequence goes on along the minus strand of CANYLF011369256.1, from coordinate 5,527 downwards.
AAGTTTTATTTGTTCAATTAAGTCCTTCTCAACTAAATTTCCAACATGGATGAGCTTTGAAAGTCAAGTGGAAATAATAAAATTATACTTCTGGGCAATTTTGCTGTTAACTTGGTCAAAGAACTTGTAATTGCCAATGTTATTATGTACCACCTATGTATGCCTTGCTTGCAGATGTCTCTGTTTCTTGATCTTCTTTTTCAATGAGAAGCTTTTTTTTTTTTTAAAGATATGACCTAGTGATGATGTTTACTAGTGATGATAATGTTATGTATGCTAATACAAGATAAGATAAAGCAGTATTTATTGACAAGCACCATTAATAATTTAAGTCAAATCTATGTTAATTAGCAGACTCTTAACTATTTGATTACCATCCTAGCTAATCTCATTAGTAATTTCACTTAATCTTCCTGCTTGCAGAATCAAAATCTTGAGAAATCAGTCCAAACTTTCTTCCTGGCCCTAACTAATTTCATGTAGACTCTCTTCCATTAATAAATGTTGACCTTCAAATAAGTTGTATCAAATTAATGTCAAAAAGTCAATCCACATGACACATGAGCTCACACGTCACATTTACTTACTCATGTGGCAATTTGCTACTTGCATAGGTGACATTTACTGATTAACTAACAATAAAAGAATTTTTTTGGTTGTAAATATTACTTGTATAAAATTCCCATCTGAAATATTTAGTTGTAATATATCAAATAAATAATAATATTATACCCTTATTCATATATGAACTTATAAGTGATATTCTGGCTAGCTAGAACTAGAAAGGCTAAAAAAATACAAACTTTTTAGTTTTTTATTTTAGTTATAGCTAAACCTTTTTAATTTTTTTAATTATGGCCAAATCTTTTAATTTGATTTCAAATCTATTCCAAATTGCAAAATTGATTTAATTATAAATATCTTAACTTATATAATGACCAAATTTAATCCAAATTAATGATTCTTATTGTTTCATACTTAAAAAGTAAGGTGATATAAAAAATATTTTTTTTACACTTTGATTATTTTAAAGGTAATTTATTAATTTTTTTAAAAAAAATAGTTATTAAAATTTTTTTTTTTGAAATTTTAGCTATAACCACAAACTACTAACAAACAAAATAAAATAATTGAATTATTAAATTAATATAATATGATTCCTACATAAGCAAAATTTAATCAATTTTAAAACATGGGATAGATTTGAAATCAAATTGTAAGGTTTGACTCTAATTGATAAAAATTAAAAGGTTTGGCTCTAGTTGAAAAAAATCGAAAATGTTTGGATTATTTTAACATTAGGCCAACTAGAAATATAGAGCTAAAAGGAAAACAATTTTCATTTTTTTTATTTTAATTAAGTTAATAAGAAAAAGAAAAAGAAATTGCAGTTGTATATATTTGTGATCATCCCTAGTAAACTATTGCCACCTCTGTATTATAAAATTTGAACATAAAATTAATATTTCTAAGACACGTGATAATTTATGTGGATATATACCAAACAATAACAATTAAGTTAATAAGACACGTGATTATCATCCTAGCTAATCCCATTAACAATTTAACTTAATCTTCCTGCTTGCAGAATCAAAATCTTGAGAAATTAGTAGAAGAAACTTTCTTCTCAAAACTAATTTTATGTAGACTTTCTAGCATTAATAAATGTTGACCTTCAAATAAGTTCACTTTGATAACAATTGACAAAAAGTCAATCCACATGACGCATGAGCTCACGTCATATTTATTTTCTCATGTGGCAATTTGCTCCTTGCATGGGTGACCTTTACTGATTAATTAATTATCAATAAAAGAAACTTTTGTTTGTAAATATTAATGACTTGCATATATATCATTCCCATCTGAAATATTAGTTGTAATCTATCAAATAAATCCTAGTATTATACCCTTATTGATCATATATAAACTTATAAGAGATATTCTATAGCTAGAACTAGAAATATAGAGCTAATAGGAAAACAATTTGCATTTTTTTTCAAATTTTAATTAAGTTAATAATGTGAAAAAAAAAATCTGCAGTTCTATATAATTGCCATCCCTAGTAAACTATTGCCAGCTCTGGTATATATTATAAACTTTGAACATAAAATTATTTCTAAGACATGTGATAATTTAAGTGGATATATACCAAGCAATAAACATTAACCTAAATATTTTTCAACAAAGCAAAGTTTTCTTTTGACAATCGCTCTCTAATTTGGCCAAATGCCTATTCTGTTATTTCTTTGAATGTTCCTATCTAAATTACCATGTGCCATACGACAACTATAAAAGAATTCTCTAATAGTACCCTTCTCAACATTATATCAGATTATACATCATTCAAAAATCTACAGTTTTATTAGTCATTTAGAAAAAGTTCAAAAGAAATAAAATCAGAGAATAAGTCATATATAATTATGGAAGGCATAATTCCATATTTTATCCATGCAATGAAGAAACAAAGGCCTGAAAACAGCTATAGGTCTTTCTCAGTGGGTTCAAGCTGTAGCTACCATTTATTAGTAGGAGGACGAGGAGGTGACTCGTTTAGTGGCTCGTCTCATCGAAGAACCAGGTCCGAGTTTCAGCCACCCAAAATGGAGTTCTTGGACCACCGTTCCGGTGTTGAATATGTACGTTCAGGCAGCTTGAGGAATAATCATCAGCCGACCAGTGGATCAAAGCTTGGTACTACTAATTATCCTCAACAAGTGTCTGAGGAAAGGACTCGTAATAATTTTTCTCATCTCAGGCAATAGAGAAGAATAGAAAAAAAGATAAAGATTGCTATTGAATTTGTTCAAGAAAAAAAAAGATTGCTATTGATTTTATATTATTATTTTTTAAAATTTATATTGTCTTGGGTTTTATTCTTTAATTTGTTTGGTTGATGCAATATTTTTTGACAAATTAATAAAATTGTAATTGTATATTTCATTATAAGATGAATTTCATGGTAATTACTGTTTAATGTGTTAAGATATATATATACACACACACACTAGAATAAAACTCTCACGTTGCTTCGAGATTACAATTTCATTTTATTTTAAAAATAAATTAACATGTATTTGATATTTTTTTAAGTAACTAATACTGTATATTTAAAATTGCACATTAGAATAGCATACAAACAGAAGTTATAAATTTCAAATATATGTTTGGCATTCAAAATATTATATAAAAACTATTTAAAGTTTCAATGGTAAAACACACTCCGTCTGAAATCAACTGGGAGCAGATGATGAACTGTTACGATTAAACAATCAATTATCACAACTAAATTGAGATATATATTTTTTAACAAAATACTTAACCCATTATTATTTTTAGTATACATTTAATCAATTCCTTACCGTAAGGAATTTATTAGAAGGCATGTGGTACAATTTTTACTTGAAATATAATTCATCTTAAAATTCAATAAAATTTAATCAAATTAATTATAACTCTTTTATCCAAAGGAGTTTATTACCCTACTATCCTTAATAAAGGAAATTCATCATCTTGGTTGTTTTGGGTAAAATTTATTGTTATATTTTATGTCAAGGAGTCACCATTTGATCCCCTTATCCAAGGGGATTTAGATATTTATGCACTCTAAATTTATGAAATTTATAATAATTTATTTTTTTTTATTTGCTCTCCACTAAAACTAACTATGTATTAACCTTAATTTAGCTCTACATATATTATTTTTCTAGGAAGAGTGTTTTAAATTTTAACTAATCAAATTTCTATAAAATTATATTAATTTGAGAATTGATCTCAACCCTCAACTCAAAAAGAAAGACTTAATCATGTCCATTCATTTTAGGGTTTTATTACAAAACTAAATTTTTGTTATTCTAAAAACTAAATTATATACTTATAAAAAAAACTAAATTATATATAAAATAAACACCTAAATAAAGTACCAAAATTACTAATTAATTTATGCTATTTTGAAAGGCCACATCAAATTAAAACCAATTTATACTCACACATGTAATGGATGTACACCCAACACATGGGCGTACATTCAAAACACAAACCATGGCAGTGGGTTAAATCACCAAAATCACCCACTTGCCTCTCAGACTCCCAAAAAAAAAAAAAAAACCCTAATACAACCTCATTCTTTGAAAGCCACAGTCCCCAACAACCACCATCGCACCACTTTCACTCCTAATTTCCTCATTAAGATGACTAAACCGAAAAGAGGAAGCATGCAAGAACAATGGATGAGGCTAAAACTGCATTTTTGGCTGAAGGAAATCAGATAGGTGTTACTGAACAACAACGGTGGTCTGTCACTACACTAACAGAACAGTGAAGTCAGAGATGACTAAACCTAGCAAGCTCTCTCCATCAAGCAAGGATTCTAAATCTGACAAGGTAATCAAAATTTCAAATGCATGTGGTCTTTTCTTTCTGTAATTTTGTTTGATAAAAACCATTGCATGCGCACTAAAAGACTCATTGTGAGTTAGATCTACTCTTTCTAAGGACAAACAAACCTTTTTCAGTTACATTACTAAAGTATTCACCAATTTCTAAAGTTTTTTTTTTTAAAATTAATTAACCTGCAATAATGGAGGGATTGATGTGTGAGATCAACCATTGATGTCATTCATGTGATTGTGACTTATTGTGAAAGGGGAATTAAAATCTCACTGTATGCCTTGAATATTAGTCCACTGTCTTGATGGAATTGTTTTTATTAATTTCATGCTGCCAATTTCTGTAAAACTATTGTGGTTACTTTAAATTCCAGAATTTCAAAATTGCAGGCTTATTTGGGCATCTACCTGTAGTATCTTATGAATGCGTTAATTATGCATTTTTTTTATCAACAAATTTCAGTTTTTGGTCACACTCCATGATAACCTTAGGCTGTACAGTGGCTTTTGATGTTCATTTTAACGACAAATCTTTTTCTTTCTGACATGCAATGCCTTCACAGGAAGAACTAAGCCTTTTTCTACATCCTTTAATTCGTTTTTAAAAGATCTATGTATTTTTAACCATAAGAAATGATTTTTTTTTGTTTCGGTCACCCAAGTAAGGCCAAATAACACGCACATGCAGGGGTAAAATCTCAGTATCTTAACATTTTCTTTATAATTTTGTTTACAAAAATTAATCTATGTTTATTTATGTGCGAATCCTAGCAAATCATGCATGTTTTCCCCAAATATCACGGTAAATGGGGTTTTCCCAAATTTGCAGAGAATCATCCACTTGTATGCTTAAATGAAGCCCAAAACTAGTGTTTTCTCATTTAACTTGTCAGCTTGACTGTAATCTCTTGAAAACTCTAACATACAATTTGTTTCAGACTTGCTTTGAGTTTTTATATGCCTAGATGCTAATCACAGCACGGCAAGAGTACTAAATCATGTTTTTTTACCATTCATATCCAAGATATCAAATTTATTTGCATAACTTGTCTTTAACTCTCTTAATGTGGTGCTCTGTGATCTAATCTCATCTATCCTGGTCCATGTGAATTTGTGCCCTTTGTTTGTATTTACATGTATCA
>CANYLF011369115.1:0-10113 GCA_948193215.1 Bocquillonia castaneifolia | reverse complement strand
AGTTAGGCGGCTGCCTATACATGCCCTTTATATAGAGCTTAAAAACAACTAATCCTAACCCTAAAATACTTGAGAAATTCGGCCAAACAAACTTGGCTTGAAAGAAAAGCAAATAATAATAGAAATCCTAATCCTAGTTGGAAACTAAAAACTGACAGATTACAACCTTGACTTTGCGACCTAATTTTGACCTCTTTAGAGACCTCCAATGAAAAAGTGTAAGACATGTTAATTGTATATTTTTAAGTCCTCTTTCTAATGCATTTTGAATCCTATCAATCCGAGTTGTGTAGCAAAAGTTATGGCCGAACCAATCTGCTATGTTCAGAAATCTGAAAATTAACTTCCTAATTGAATTTAGACTCCACATGTGCGGCTGCCACCCTAGAGGTTTAGGGTTTCTTCCAAGCACTTCTTGATGCTCTAATGTTGACTTTGTTGACCCTCTTGACTCCTTGTCTTGTTGACCTTTCCATTGACTTTGACATTGTTAACTTGACTTTGAATTTAAGCTTGTTAGAATACAATTAAGCTCACAATTCTCACAATCTTCAAACTCAATGTCATCAAAAAATACTTCAATTTAAAATCAATCTCCATGAATTCGAATTGCAAGACTCCATTTTATGAATTCAAAACTTTCCATCTGGGATCACATCATGTTCAAAGGCAAAAGATTTAATAATATCTACACAATTGACCCACACAACCTTACTAATCAAAATGTGAAGTGTCTTGTATCTATTAGCAACGATACATGGCTTTAGCATAGGAGACTTGAGCATGCAAGCATGGACTTGCTTGAGAGCCTAAGAAATAGGGATCTTGTGAGAGACTTACCAAAGATCAAATTCTCAAAGGATAAGGTGTGTGAAGCTTGTCAAAAAGGAAAGCAAGCAAAATCCTTCTTCAAGCCAAAGAACCAAGTGACTTTGAAAAGCTCACAATTAAAGAGGATGAGCCTCAATCAACAAAGGAGCTTAACAAAGAAGACACATTACATGGGAAACCTCAAGAACATACAAATGGACAAACAAGTGATGATTAAGCTCATATGGATCATGGAGACCTTCCACCTACATGGATATTCTACAAAGATCATCATAAGGATAACATTATTAGTGAGACCTCTAAGGGTGTAAGTACTCAAAACCAACTAGATTCTAATCTTGCGTTCCTTTTTCAAATTGAGCCTAAAAACATTGATGAACCCTTCCATGAGGAGAGTTGAGTTCTTACTATGCAAGAGGAGCTCAATCAATTTAAGAGGAATAAGGTTTGCGACTTAGTTCCTAAACCTAAGGATCATCTAATTATTGGAACTAAATGGGTATTTAGGAACAAAATGGATAAGCAAGGTCAAGTCACTAGAAAAAAAGCCCAATTGGTTGCAAAAGGCTGCAATCAAGAGAAAGGCAATGACTATGATGAAACCTTTGCCTTCGTAGCAAGATTAGAAGCCATTAGAATTTTACTTGCTTTTGTATCATTCATGGATTTCGAACTTTTTTAAATAGATGTCAAAAGTGTTTTTCTAAATAGTTTCATTGAAGAGGAGGTGTATGTTGAACAGCCTCCCAGTTTTGAAAACTTTGAATTTCCAAAACATGTTCTCAAACTTACTAGGGCTTTGTATGGTTTGAAATAAGCTCCTAGAGCTTGGTATGAAAGGCTTAGTAATTTTCTTTATGAAAATGGTTTTACAAAAGGGAAGGTTGACACTACTCTCTTCATAAAGAGGCATAAGAATGATATTCTTATTGTTCAAATTTATGTGGATGATATTATATTTAGTGCCACTAATGAGAATTTGTCCAAGGAATTTTCTAAGTGTATGACTAAGGCATTTGAGATAAGCATGATGGGTGAGCTCAAATTCTTCTTGGGATTGCAAATCAAGCAAGGCAAGGATGGCATCTTCATCAACCAAGCCAAGTACACTAAGGAGTTGATCAAGAGGTTTGGGATGGATGGATGCAAATCAAACAAAACTCCAATGAGCATAACCATAAAATTGGACAAGGATGAGAAGGGTAAGAATGTAGATGAAAAAAAGTATAGAGGTATGATTGGCTCAATTCTTTATCTTACTTCTAGTAGACTTGATATCATGTTTGTCATTTATTTGTGTGCACGTTTTCAAGCATGCCTTAAAGAGTTACATTTGCATGCCATCAAAAGAATTTTAAAATACTTGCATGGAACAATGCATTTAGGACTATGGTATCCCAAGAGTGTTGCATACTCAAATTCCAATTTTGCAGGTAGTTTGATGGATAGGTAAAGTACTTCTGGTACATGTCAACTACTTGGCAATTGCTTAGTTTCTTGGTGTTCTAAGAAATAAGTTAGTGTTTCTTTGTCAACCGTGGAAGTTGAATATGTAGCGGTGGGATGTTGTGGAGCATAAGTTTTGTGGATGAAACAATAATTGAAAGATTATGGTCTTAGTGTTGATCACATTCCCATCAAATATGACAATACTAGTGCCATTAATCTTTTAAAGAACCCAATTCAACACTCTAGGGGCAAGCACATAGACATTAGACATCATTTTCTATAAGATCATATGTAAAAAAGTGATGTTGTGTTAGAATTTTTTGACACAACTAACCAACTTGCTGATATTTTCACAAAACCTCTAAATGAAGAATGCATGAACTTCATTAAGAGAGAATTGGGGATGCTAGATGGAAGCCCCTTTGATTTTCAAATGTTTTGTAAACCTAAGCTCATAAGCATTGAACACTAAATGAATACCTTGGATTTGTTCTTATAGTCCTAAGGTTTCATTTAAGTCTTAAAGAAATATTGGAACCCCTAAGCTTTGAAAATTTCTAAGCTTTACTTCAAAAACTTGTAAATTATTTCGGACTTGTAATTCGCGGTCGCGATGCTCTTAATCACAGTCGCGAGATTGACCAAAATTTTAAAAAGCTTACATTTCATTAGTCACACCCACGATCTCCCAACTGCGAATGCAATCAAAATGTATTTTTATAAAATACTAAATATATAGAAGCTCACGGTCACAATTGCCTCAATCCCCCCTGCGATTTTTCACATATTTTTCAAATTTTTTCAAAAACTTTTGACAGCTATCGATCGTGGTCACGATGACTCAAATCACGGTCGCAATATAGTTCAAAATTCAACCGTTACAGTGTTTTCAAAACCTTCAAATGCGATGACTTAAACCGCAGCGCGACAGACGTAAAATTTTCAAAACATATAGCCGTTTCTAGCCATTGAAAAATGGCTAGTTTCAAAATTTATGGCTTTTTTCTATAACATGGGTGTTCCAACATGCCTATAAATACCCCAAATGCATATGGTTATAAGTTTACTTCCATTTTTCTTTATTTTAAGGCTTAAAACACTAGTTTTTCTCTTCTACTCCTCCCTCTCTTAGGCCTCAAGACTTGTTTTCTTTGAATTTTTACATTCCTTACATCCAATATGGGTAAAAGAACTAACTAGAGCATCGAAAGGCAAATAAATAGCCAAGGAAATCTTTCCTCCCCTACCTAAAAATAGAAGAACGGAAATTGCCATCAATGAACCCGATTCTACCATCCAAAGGACTGCTTCTTTACCATCACCTCCATAAAACCAAACCTCTTAAGGCCAAACTCAAGCCACTCCTGTTGCCCAACTCCAAACCTTAGCCACTCAAGAACACCCCCCCAGTGATGTGGGATATGCTTAATGTGGATGAAAAGGTTAAGAGTAGGACCGTAAGCGAAAAAAAGTATATGGAGACGAAGATTATTAGTTACCAAGCCTTGGAGACATGGGATTCAATGGAGAAGTGATGGAGTACTTAGGAAACCTCAAATGGGAAGTCTTTGCCAAGCCTAAGTACTCGGGCTACAAGAACTTGACTTTTGAGTTTCTCTCCACACTCACAGTCAACAAGAAGGTAGACAAGCTGCATGGGTCCTATCTTATGAAGTTTGAGCTCTTTGGGAAAGAGCAAATTTTTGCTAAAGGTGCTATGGATGCTTGCTTTGGGTTTTTCAAGGAGGGGATAATGAATTTCAATGAGTTTGAAATGGACATCGGTGATTGTTGGAAGGAGATTGGATGTACAGAAAGGTTTGTAGCAACCTATACCCAATCCAAACACTTGAAAGCCCTTGACCCCTTTGCCCTTCACAAGATTATTTGTAACACTATCTTTGCCAAAAAGGAGGGCAATGCCAAAATCACTCAAAAGGACCTTCTCTTCTTCCACTTTGTCTTAAAGAACAAACCAATGCAAACCTCCTACTTTTTCATTGATCATCTTCTTAGCATTCAAACCTCTAAGAGTGCAGCCGTCTTGGTTGGCTCTTATGTTTCTCAAAATGCCTATTTCCTGAAGTTTGATCTTGAAAAACCACAAGCCTATCCTTTAATCGGAACTCTCAAGCTTTCTCATGGTGTAATAGACATTGGCTTCTTCACTAATAAAGTCAAAATAGTGAGGAAGCTACCCAACAATTCCTTTGAGTACTTCGGTGGAAGAACGGATGAAGAAAAAGAGGTGGAGAAGGAGGCTAGGAGAAAACAAGGGGAAGGAAAGGCTAAGGCAAGGAGAAAGGAAATGGAAGAGCTAGCCAAAGCAAGGCATGATAGGGCTTAAGAGGAAGAAGGTAGGGGAATCCTATTTGGTGAGGAGTTTAATCTCCTAAATGTGGACATTATGGATAAGAGAGGAGAGGTTGCCTCCTCTTGTGTTAAGCCTTTATCACTTAGAGAACAAATTCTTCAAAGTTTGAGGAATATTGAGGCAAGGTTGGATAAGCAAAATGGGGTTATCTCTAGCTTTGGACAAAGATTGGATGATCAAGACGATGACCTTAGCTTTCTTCGTACTGACCTCAAGGCCATCCATACCAAACTAGGCATAGACCCTTGTGACCATGATGGGTTCTAGGAGTTTTTAGGCCTTAGTGGATAAAACTGATTTTATCTCTTTTATTTCTATCTTTTTCATGCATCAACATCATTTTCATTGCATTATGTATTTATCTCTTTAATTTAATGAAATTGATGTTATTTGAGCTTTATTTTCAATTGTCTTTTCTATTGCTCTTTCTCATTCTCTTATATTTCCTTATGTTTATCCTTTATGTTTTGGTTGGTTTTGAATATCTTTATAGTTGTAACTTTGATGCTTTAGTTTTATTTACAACTATGGTGTTTTTAAGTTGAAAAGGGGAAGAAATATCTAGTTCTTTCCTAGTTCTCTCCTAGTGGAACCTTGGATTGATTGGATAAGATTGCGATACACCTTTGAACTCAATTTGGACTTAACTTGATAACTAAAGATACTTGGTAAACATACTAAAACTTGTGCAAAGGACTTTATCTTTTCATATCCTTAGTTGTTTTTACCATGCACAAGTTGAGGAGGAGCAATTCCAATCAATTCACACACTTAATCAAGTTTTTAAAATCCTTTTAATGCCTTTGAGGTTTAATGGAACTCAGAAGGGGGGAGATTGTTGGCCTTAGTGGCTTCAATTAACCTTATTTTCAGCTTAACAACTTTTACTTGGTGTTTAATTAAGTTTCCAAGTGTGTAGGTCAAGTTTTATAGAGCAAAGTCAAGGATTGGAAAATGACTCGTAAATCCCGGTAGTGACATGAAAGATCGAGCCCGTGGCAAAATATCGCCCTCACGACTATGCATCAATCTTGACTGCAATTTTCAAATCATGCCTAAGACTTGGAGGCCAAAGTTCAGCCTCAAAATGAAGCTTATGTAACTTGAATCGCCCACCCGACAAAGCAGGTCACCCCCGTGACTCAGATGAGATAAATTAGAGTCCATTTGGACCACAATTGCGACAAGACATATCGTCCCCGTAATAATGCAAACAAAAGGTTCATTTTCAAGTCTTCCAGGCCAGTTAGCTCGCGACCGCGACATAGTAGTTCGCCTCTGCGACCAAAGAAGAATACTTCAAGAAAAACTAGTCGTTAGACTACTTTATGAAAAGCGCGGCCGCGACCTGATACAAATGTAGAGCATTAAATGCACTTATTTCTAGTTGTTAGACACATCTTATGGATTGTTAGTAATAGCTAGTTTTGGGTATTTTGGCTATAAATACCCATCATATATGTCTTCTAAGCAAGACACGCATTCTTTGATAGCCAAACTCTTGTAAATTTAATTCTCAAATCTCTTTGTAATTAATTCTTTGTGAATTAGTTGTGTATTGGTAAATAGGACTCTTTAAGAATTCAATTGGGATTGATTGCTCGGATTACCTTGTACAAGCGTCAATCTTGTGAGATTGGAAACATTTGGGTTGGGTTTGGTGTTAGCCTTAGTAAATACTATGTTTTGAGTTAACCTTGGAAAAACTCTTATGAAGGGTTGGTGTGTGCCTAGCAAACACTAAGTTATTAGTGAACTTGTGAAAACTCTCTTTGTGTAATCCTTGGTGGATAGTGGAATCCCAATTGTGTATTGGGAGAATGGACGTAGGACAATAGTTGTTCGAACCACTATAAACTACTTGTGTCCATTCTTGTGTGGTTGAAGCAAAATGTTTTTAATTTCTAATTCCGCACCAATTCACCCTCTTGGTTATTTCATGAGTGATTTATGTATATTAAAATCATCTATAGGATCATTTACATTGAACATTTTTTTAACAATAAACAGTATGAATTATTTGTCATAAGTAGAATTACAAAGTGGATTATAATTAAAGCTAACTTTAATAGAATTAACAGACAACTAATTTTAATACAAATCAATTACAATCAGAAAGAATTCATTTAAATGTGAGATTTGAACCTTATATGGATTTGAACCTATTACCTAGGCAATATTTGGCATGAGACATTTGAAATGAGTGATTTTATAAAATTCATGGATTGATGATGGAATTTGCAAAATCCATTGTTTGGTATAGATGGTGAATTTTATGAAATCTATGGAATGAGGATAAAAACTCTAATTTTTAAGGCTTTTCAAAATCCCACATAAGAGATGGGATTTTGTTAAAGTCCATTGATTGTAACAATTCGTTTGACAAACCTTTAAAATGAGTGTTTTTGCCTACATTCCATGGACTTTACTCAAATTTATCATCATAAAAAATTTATACCAAACGATGAAATTTATAAAATTTGTCACCAATCCATGGATTTCATGAAAATCCTCATTTCAATTAACTCATACCAAATATTGTTGAATTTTAAACAATGTTACGTATGTATTTTAGAATTCCATCGTGTCAAAATATGGCCTTAGTCTTGAACATCCAACTTAATATTTATATATTTAATTCTACTATGTGATTTTCTGTAGTTTATTTTTAAATCAAAATAATCATACTTTTATTATCAAAAGTGAAATCTCTTTATATTTTTTTCGTAATTGATATAATTTTTTTTGAAACTTTAAATAATTTACATTTACAAAACATATATAACAAATTATGAAATGCATATTTTTTATAAATATGATTTATTTCTTTGTTACAAAATATCAGACAAACCATTTTTTCATAATTTTTAATATTTTTATAATAAAATATATGAAATTTGTTTTAAAATAAAGTAACCATAAAAAAAATCCTCCAACAATGATCTCCCAATAATAATGATAAGATAGTTTACATGTATGGGTAAATATATGATATTTTAGAGCAACAACGGCTCTAAAGTAACAATATCATTCAGACCATTTTATAAATTGATTTTAACTATTGAATAAAAGAATTAAAAGCTACATTATGTTTGGAATAAATAAATTTTAAAAAATTATGAAATTCATTTATAATTAAGGTAATTACGTTTTACTCCTGTGTTTTACCCTAATTTACTGAATGTTCCATTACATTTAAATAATATATCTTTTACCCCTTATATATTTATTTTAATTATACTACATACCCCTTTCTATACAATTTTTATTATTTTATTATTATTTCATATTAAATTAAAAGTAATAACTTATAGTTAACAATAAAATATGATACTATAATGACTAAACATCCAAATTAGTGTCTAAATATATAAATAAAATCACCGATGAATATATTTATCATTAGTGTCTAATTTTTAGACATCAGTTTGCATATTTTTTTATTACTATAATACTATATATTAGTGTTATTGATGAACTTTTACTTTTATTTTTATTACAAATGATTAATATTGTATAGAAATGAGGCAATTAATATAATTAAAATAAAATATAAGGGATGCAAAATATATTTTTTTAAACATGAGGGGCATTCGGTGCATTTGAATAAAGCATAGGGGGTAAAACGTTATTACCCTTTATAATTTTATAATGAAATTCATTTATTTTTAGTTTAACATATCCAAATATAAGAATTCATCTGTAAATGAATTATATATAGATGTTTTCCAAATGAATTATATTCTTTAATTGAAATCGAACCAAACAAAGCTTTAGAATTCTAATATCTTAATTCCATGAAATTAGTCACATCTAAATTAAATTTCAGAAAATTAGTTATTAAATCAAATTTCATTAAATTTGATGGAGTTTATAAATTTAGAAATTGTGACATAAGTCCACTATTTTATGACATGAGGTCACACAATGCCATCTTCATTTTTTGGTCAATTGGATTGATTTGTGATTTAAAACCAAATAAGGACAAAATATTATTTACACTCTTTAAATCTATTAAAAAAATTTTCTTTAATGAATCTTCACCTAATTTTTTATATGCAAGTTACAAAAAGGATAAATTAAATGTTTTTAAAAAAATGACCTAACAAATTTTTTTTTTGATTTTCAATGAATAAAATTAAAAAGTTCATAAAAAACATAAAGAGTATTAAAATGACATTACTTTTGTTATTTGTATTCTTTAAAAATATGATTAATTTATTGAAATAGTCATTGGTGGAGTTTGATTAGTATTGCATAAATTTTCATGTATGATTTTCATTTCATATATTTTATCCTAACACATGCAATTAAGAATGTAATACTAATCAAAATCCACCAACATCCATTCCTATAAATTTGATATTATTTTATATTTCTATGATTTTTTTAATTTTATTCATTAAAAATAAAAAATAATTTATTAGTCAAACTTTTTTAAAATTTAAAATATATTTTTTGTAACCTACACACAAAAATTCAGGTAAAAATTCATTTAAGTTAATTTTTAAAAAAAGATTTAAAGAGTATAAATAATATTTTGTCCTTATTTGATCTTAAATAACAAATTGTGGGAATCAATTCTATCAAAAAAATGAAAATGACCTTATGTGATTCCGTATTACAAAATAGTGGACTTATATGATCCATCATTGATTTATAAATCAATGATAAACTATAAATGATATAATTTTTATTATAAGAAAGCCACTCTTTTAATTTAGTATACCAAAAGCAAAAATTAATTTGTAAATAAAATTTACCTAAAATTTATTTGCAAATTAAATTAATTTATGCCCTTATATGTATGTATTAAAATGAAATCGAAATTTTATTTTAGATATTGGTGTAGGCTATGGTAACTTGATTTTTTTACTACTTTATTTGTACTTTGTCTTTATCATCATTGTATGATTTTAAACATTTTCATCCCATGCTGATAAACACTAAATATAAACAAGGTAATCATAAAATCAAGTCAACATAAAATTTACCCACTAGATTATATTATATTTTATGATGTCATTGTTATTTTGATAAACAGGCAAAACTCATTACCAAGTGTAACAGCCATAATTAATTAACAATTAATTATGCATTTAAGTATGTAAATCATTTCATTAAGTATTGGCATCATTAGTATGTTTAAATTTGTTAATTGAGGTTGATTCATTGGTGATTATGAGTAGGAGGGGTGTGATTGAAAGAAATAATAGTTGGAGGTGGTTATATGTAATATTTGATTTTTTTTGAGGAGTTATCTCTTGATGGTTTATTTCTATTAATTGTGTATCATTAAGTGTAATTTTGTGAAATAGGATTGGTGGGAGTTGGATTAATTGAAGGACTAGATTGTAAGAAAAGTTGAGGAGCTATTTGTAAAAGAAGTATGAGAGTTGGATTAGATAGTTAATAAAAGTAAGTTTAGGGAGTGGTGTAGGGAGATTGTTTCTAGAAGA
>CANYLF011368389.1:0-10023 GCA_948193215.1 Bocquillonia castaneifolia | reverse complement strand
TTTTCCAACTTAATCTCCAATCCTTTGAATGTCAATTCCACAGAATAATCATAACTCGTACGGTTTTGACTCATCATATATGTAATGTAAGTATGGGACTCCATGAACATCATAG
Source organism: Bocquillonia castaneifolia (assembly GCA_948193215.1). NCBI lineage: Eukaryota > Viridiplantae > Streptophyta > Magnoliopsida > Malpighiales > Euphorbiaceae > Bocquillonia > Bocquillonia castaneifolia. The sequence continues at coordinate 9,908 of CANYLF011368389.1, read as the reverse complement.
CCTTGAAATGATAAAAATACTCAAATAGCAATGGTCCACTCAAGTAATTATTCGAAAGGTCAAAGATCTGCAATTTAGAGAATTCATATTTGAGACTAAAATTTGTCACTGGGCCATGCAACATATTGTGTCGTAGCACAATAACCTTCAATTCAGGAAGAGATCTTAAGAAAAAGGGAAATGTATCAACTATATTGTTGTGGCCTAAATCAAGAACTTCCAAAATTGTACAATTGATGATGGATGAAGGAATTGGCCCTTACAACTCATTGCTATATAAATTCAAATATCTCAAGTTCTTACCCTTTGAGAAAGGAGGAGGGATAATTCCATTGAATGAATTCATGCCTAGATGCAGAACCTCAAGGGCATAGCTGAAGTGTCCCATACAATTTGGGATGGAGCCATTTAAGCTATTATTGGACAAGTCTAGAACTATAAGGCTTTGGAGCTGACAAATAGAAGAAGAAAGTGTCCCTGTCAATTTATCATTTGATGAGAGAATAAGAATATTGAGAGAAACAGTTTTAAAAATTGAACTTGGAATTGGGCCATGCAATTGGTTATTGCTCAAATCAATATAACTCAGTCATTGTGATTAATCAAGTTGAAATTGAGCTATTTGACCAGTGAGTAGGTTATTGTGAAGGTCTAAAGTAGACAGATAAGGTAGGATAAACAAGAAATATGGTATTGTACCACTTAGCAAGTTGTTGGATAAATGGAGATAAGATAGACTTTGATAATCTACCAAGCTGAGAAGGGATATGGCCGGTCAATTGATTGTTTGATAAATCTAAATACAAAAGTTGAGTGAGGTTTCCAAAAGAATTGGGAATTAGACCACTGAGAAGATTGCTGTACATATATAAAATAGTAAGCTACTTAAGGTTTCCAAAGGATGAGGGGATTGGACCACTGAAATGGTTATCTGCGAGGTCTAATCGAGTGAGTTGTGTTAGATTTGAAAGCAATGCAAAATTTGACCCAACAAAATTGCATCCATCAAGAGAGAGAAATTCTAATGAATTGAAATTAGTGACAAAATAAGGTTGTAAATAAATGGGAATTTGGGTGTAAGAAAGATCCAATGAGTAAAGAAATTTACTCCAACTGCCCATTGGTGGTAAAAAAACCAGTGATGTTTGGATTGCCATATAAATCAAGGAGTATGAGGTTTGGCAGTTGAAGTATGATACCTGGAATTTTCCCACGCAATCGACAATTTTCCAGGCTGAGAGAAGACAAAGACAAAGACAAATTCATGAAAGAAACAAGTGGAACCAAAGACATGTTTACATTTGTCCAGTGTATTTCTTGAAGTTTAAAGAAAGTGAATGATTTTAGGATCAAGTTCTCATTACCAGACAAATAAAGTGAAATCAAATTGGGAAAGTTATTTGAGAGCTTCCCTCGCAAGTCACAACCACGGAGTGTAAGAGATGACAAAGAAGACAGGTTCAAGAAGGAATCAGGTGATACCAATGACATGTTGATGTACCTCAAATCTAATTCTCTTAAGTTGCTCAAATTTCTAACAAGATTGGAAAAAACAGTGGTGTTTGGAAATAGATCATAGTTATCAGAGAGATCAAGTGAAGACAAAGATGATAGATTGATCAAAGATTTAAATGCAACCAACGACATGTCGGTTTCACTCAAATCTAGTTCTCTTAAGTTGATCAGGTTTTGAGCAAGTTTGATAAAAGATATGGTTTTTTTGTGAAAGATCATTGCTAGAGAGATCAAGTGAAACCAGAGTGGGCAGGTAAATATATTCTAGAAACTTTCCTCTTAATTCACAATCTGCAAGTTTGAGAGTGGACAAAGATGACAAATTCATGAAAGATTTGGGTGAAACTAAAGACATGTTGGTTTCACTTAAAATGAGTTCTCTTAATTTGCTCAGGTTTTGACCAAGTTTGCTGAAAGTAGTGGTTTATAGTGATAGATCATTGCGAGAGAGGTCGAGTGAAACCAAAGTGGGCAGGTAAATATATTCTAGAAACTTTCCTCTTAATTCACAATCTGCAAGTTTGAGAGTGGACAAAAATGACAGATTCATGAAAGATTGGGGTGAAACTAAAGACATGATGGTTTCACTTAAAATGAGTTCTCTAGCTAGATCTGGTTATGTTTTGAGCAAGTTTCCTAAAAACAGTGGTTTCTAGTGATAGACCATTCCTAGAGAGATCAAGTGAAACCTGTTGATAAGTGGTGGTGTCCCTTTCAATGGTGGAACCCACACTTTTGAAAAAAAAAGAAGGAAAAGAAGTCAAAATAAAATTCGGTGGAACCAAATTTAGTGTTGAAAAATGGCCAAGTATATGCCTATAAATAAGCTTGTGTACTTTCATTTGAAAAATATAGAAAACAAGAATTAACACATAGCTCACAGGAATTGCAACGTGTGTTAGTATAGTGAGCCAAAGTAAAACTGGTTTGGCGAAATTTTGGGGAAGGAAAAATAATTAGGGAGTGACAAAATAGTGATGTTAACTGGGGTGTTTGGGAAATACCTGTGTGTCATTATTTTGGTGAGATCTCGGGGTTTTGCCTCTAGTATTTTTCTAGAGAAGTCCCTCTTGTAAGCCTGCTAATTATTTTATTAGTGGAAGAAATTTTGGAGTTTGACCCATGGATGTAGCCCAAAATTAAGGGCGAATCATGTTAAATTTTCTGGTGTCATTTTAAATTATTTATTTTATTTATTTTGCTCGTATTTAATTATTTTGCATCCACCTGTCCTATTGGTCCGCTCTTTCGCTGCGCCAGGGGAAAATATTAGCCGGTGCTATTTTTTTTCCCAACAATTGGTATCAGAGCTTTATTAAGGGTATTAATATCTACTTATCGTATGCTCTGTGGTTGCCACTAAAGTGGACCCTCCACATCAAAAAATAAGTTAGATTATTATTTACCTTATCAAAGCTTAGTTGGGATCATGGAGGTGAAGACTGAAAAAATGATTAATTTAAATGGCATGAATTACCACATATGGAGAAATAAAATGAAGGATCTCCTATTTGTGACGAAGATGTATTTACCAGTGTTTAGTGCAACTAAACCTGAGGATAAGACAGACAAGGAATTAGAATGTGAGCATGAGCAAGTCTGTGGCTTTATCCGACAGTTTGTCAAAGACAATGTGTATAATCACATTTGTAATGAGACTCATGCACGGACACTGTGGAACAAGTTAGAGGAGATATACGCTTCTAAGACCAGTAACAACAAATTGTTTTATCTGACGAAGCTACTCTAGATGAAGTATCGGGAGGGTACGTCGATGGTAGATCATTTAAATAATATGTAGGGGATCTTGGAGCAGCTGTCAAGGATGGGGATTAATTTTAACAATGAAACATTTGCTCTTTTGGTGCTGGCATCCCTACCAGAGACTTGGGAGACTTTGAAGATTTTAATCACCAATTCTACATCAAATGGTGTAGTAATTATGGAGTATGTCAAAAGTGGAGTCCTAAATAAAGAAATGAGAAGAAGAACACAAGGATCCACTTCATCGCAGCATGATGTTCTTATTGTATAATCCAGAGGAAGGAGTCAGACCAGAGGTTCAAAGTCCAAAGACAAAAGCAAGGGAAAGTCAAATAAATATGTAAATGTTGAGTGCCATCGCTGCAAATAGAAGGGTCACATAAAAAGGTTTTGTCGAAAGTTCAATAAAGATCAGAAGAAAAATAAAGGCAAGGAGAAGACTCAATATGACAGTAGTGATGATGAACAGACCAATGCTGCCGAGGAGTTTCGCATCATTTATGAAGAAGACAGTGTCAATCTTGCAACCCAAGAGACTAGTTGGGTAGTTGACAGTAGAGCTACCATTCATGTGGCATCTCGAAGAGAATTCTTCTCTTCTTACACACCGGGAAATTTTGGTGTTGTCAGAATGAGGAATGAAGATTCTTCAAAAGTTACAGGAAAAGGAGATGTTTGTTTGGAGATGGAGAATGGTACGCGGTTAGTCCTAAAGGATGGCAGGCATATTCCAGATATGCGCCTGAACTTAATTTCAACTGGGAAGCTGGATAATGAAGATTACTGCAACACCTTCTACAACGGCCAGTGGAAGCTCACCAAAGGATCGTTGGTAGTGGCTAGAGGGAAAAAGTACTCAAAACTGTACATGATGCAGGCGAAGCTCTCCCAAGATGTTGTGAATGCAGTGGAGAATGACAATACAGTTGAGTTGTGGCACAAGCGGCTAGGTCATATGAGTGAGAAAAGTATGACCTCTTTAGCCAAGAAGAATGTGTTGCCTGGATTGGATAAGGTCCAGTTAAAAAAGTGTGTTGATTATCTGGCAGGAAAGTAAAACAGAGTTGCTTTCAAGAGTTCCCCTCCTTACAGGATGAAGAATGTATTGGATCTAATACATTCAGACTTGTGTGGACCAATGCCAAAGTCACTTGGTGGTGCTCAATACTTTGTGACTTTCATTGATGATCATTCTTGGAAGATATGGGTATATCTTCTGAAGACTAAAGGCCAGGTGCTGGAGGTCTTTTAACAGTTTTTATCTCTGGTGGAGAGGCAGACCGGTAAGAAGCTGAAGTGCATTCGCATAGACAGTGGTGGAGAGTACGCAGGACCATTTCATGCTTACTGTAAGGAGCATGGTATTGGACATCAAATGACACCGCCGAAAATGCCGCAGTTGAATAGTTTGGCTGAGAGGATGAATAGGACTTTGATGGAGAGAGTTAGATGTATACTCTCATATGCAAAGTTGCCAAAGATTTTTTGGGGTGAAGCTATACTAGTAGTTGCTCACATATTATACCTTTCACCTTGTGTCCCTCTACAGTATGATACTTCAGAGAAAGTATGGTCGGGAAAGGATGTTTCCTATGATCATTGCGGGTGTTTGGCTGTAAGGCCTTTGTGCACGTGCCAAAGGATGAGAGATCCAAGCTTGATGTTAAGACACGACAATTTATGTTTGTTGGCTATGGTCAAGATCAGCTTGGCTATTGATTTTATGATCCAGTTCAGAAGAGGCTTGTTAGAAGTAGTGATGCAGTGCTTGTTGAGGATGAGACCATTGAAGACATTGAAAAAGCCCAGAAAAATGCTTCCGAATCCAATGGTGGTTCAACAAACGTAGAGCGAGTTCCTTTAACGACGGTGTCGAGAGAAGTTAAAGATGAAGCTTTTGATGATAAACCTGAAGCAGGTCATCCGATTGCTCCCTTTGAGATGCCATTAGATGACTCTAAAGATGAAGTTGTTCATGATCAACCACCAGCTCCAGTAGGTTCTCCAATTTCATGGAGGTCTAATAGAGTCATACAACCCTCTACAAGATATCCTGCAGGAGAGTATATGTTATTAACTGACAGGGGAGAACCGGAAAGTTTTGAAGAAGTTATGGATAACGAACATAGTAAGAAATGGATTGAAGCCATGCAAGATGAGATGAATTCCTTGCATGAGAACAAAACATTTGAGTTGGTGAAGTTGCTAAAAGGCAAATGAGCTTTAAAGAACAAGTGGGTATTCAGGATTAAGCATGAAGAACACAGTCTCCGGCCACAGTTCAAAGCTAGATTAGTTGTCAAGGGATTTAGCCAAAGAAAAGGGATAGACTTTGATGAGATTTTCTCACTAGTGGTGAAGATGACATCTATCAGAACAGTGCTAGGGTTAGCAGCAAGCCTCGACCTGGAGATCTAGCAAATGGATATGAAGACTGCCTTCCTTCACGGTGACTTGGAGGAAGAGATATACATGGAGTAGCCGGAGGGTTTCAAAGTAAAAGAAAAAGAGGACTATGTCAGTAAGCTTAAGAATAGCTTATATGGCTTAAAGCAGGCATCGAGACAGTGGTACAAGAAGTTTGAGTCTGTGATGGGGGAGCAAGGCTACAAGAAGACTACTTCAAATCACTGTGTGTTCGTTCAGAAATTCTCTGATGATGATTTCATTATTCTTTTGTTTTATGTGGACGACATGTTGATCGTTGGTCAGAATACTTCCAGAATCAACAGCTTGAAAAAGCAGTTAAGCAAGTCTTTTGCTATGAAAGACTTGGGGCCAGTAAGACAAATTATTGGCATGAAAATAACCAGAGACAAGGAAGTCAAGAAATGATGGTTATCACAGGAGAAGTACATTCAGAAGGTACTTCAAAGGTTTAACATGGATAAAGCTAAAGCGATTAATTGTCCTCTAGCTAATCACTTTAGACTGAGTAACGGGCAGTGTCCTTCTATAGAGGATAAGAAGGATGTGATGGATAAAGTTCCATATGCTTCAGCAGTTGGGAGTTTAATGTATGCCATGGTGTGTACACGGCCAGATATTGCTCACTCAGTAGGAGTGGTGAGTTGGTTCCTTTAAAATCTTGGGAAAAGGAAACTGGAATGCAGTTAAGTGGATTCTCAAGTATCTCCATGGTACCTCCAAATTATGTTTGTATTTTGGAGATGGAAAACCTGTGTTAATGGGCTACATAGATGCTGATATGGCTGGTGATATTGACTCGAGAAAGTCTACATCAGGATATCTAATTACATTTGCAGGGGGAGCTGTGTCATGGCAGTCAAGACTACAAAAGTGTGTTGCTCTCTCAACAACTGAAGTAGAGTTTATGGCAGCAACTGAAGCTTGTAAGGAGTTGCTATGGATGAAAAAGTTCTTAAGTGAACTTGATTTCCACCAAGAGAAGTATGAGCTATTTTGTGATAATCAGAGTGCAATTCACCTTGGGAAGAATTCCTCCTTTCATTCTAGATCAAAGCACATTGATGTGAGATATCACTGGATTAGGGATGTATTGGAGAAAAGGCTACTACAGGTTGAAAAGATTCACACTGATGAGAATGGGTCAGACATGCTGATCAAGACTCTTTAGAGAGAAAATGTAGAATACTGTCAACAAGTTGCAGGACTTGTGGATCCCTCCATGTGATCGGGAAGGGGAGATTTTTTGATAAGTGGTGGTGTTCCTCTTAATGGTGGGACCCACACTTTTGAAAAAAAAAAGAAGGAAAAGAAGTCAAAATGAAATTCGCTGGAACATAATTTATTGTTGAAAAATGGCCAAGAATATGCCTATAAATAGGCTTGTGTTCTTTCATTTGCAAAATATAGAAAACAAGAATTAACACACAGCTCATGGGAATTGCAGCGTGTGTTAGTGTAGTGAGCCAAAGTAAAATTGCTTTGGTGAAATTTTGGAGAGGGAAAAATAATTGGGAGTGACAAAATAGTGAGGTTAACTGGGGTGTTTGTGAAATACCTGGGTGTTATTATTTTGGTGAAATCTTGGGGTTTTCCTCTAATATTGTTCTAGAGAAGTCCTCTTGTAAGCCTGCTAATTATTTTATTAGTGGAAGAAATTTCAGAGTTTGACCCGTGAATATAGCCCAAAATTAAGAGTGAACCACGTTAAATTTTCTGGTCTCATTTTAAATCATTTATTTTATTTATTTTGCTCGTATTTAATTATTTTGCATCCACTTGTCCTATCGGTCCGCTCTTCCGCTGCGCCAGGGAAAAATATTAGCCGGTGCTATTTTTTTCCAATAAAACCAGATTGGATAACTGGGAGATTTCTGAAGGAACGTCACCCTCAAAAATAGAGTAATTGAGATTAAGGTGAGTCAAATATGAGAATTTTCTAAACTCGGATGAAATATTGGTTCCTTTGAAATGATCGTCAGAAAGGTCAAGTTTTTGAAGATGAGAAAGGTTGAAAAGAGTATATATATATATATATATAAAGTTGATGCAAAGAGAAAGTCTAGACGTTTTCTTTGATCACTTTTATATTTTTCTAATTTTTTTAAATTTTTAGATTTAACTTTAATTTATTTACTTTATGATTGGTTCTACTTGAATTTTATACATTTTAAAATAAATGTATAATTAAGTTTTAAATGATATAAAAAAATAAGACTTAATTCATTGAGCTTCAATAATAAAAATTAATTTAAATAGCAATTTTTGTTGAAAATTGTGTTAAACAATAAACACATGAATATTTAACATTTAATCATATTCAATGTATATAAACATTAATATACTTAATCTTCAAGTTATCTCCTCTATATATACTCTCCATTCAACACATGTTGAACAAATTTATGAAATATTTTATTATTCATTCTCTGCCACTTCCACCACTTTCGATTGCTCCTCTGATTATTGTGACCTTATATATATGGGTTCAATGGTGTTGAAAAGGAGAGCAATGTTAGTTACCCCATTCATAAGAATAGCTTTCTCTTTTTGTTTTTTCAATTTTTTCACTTTCTCTAATAATTGTTAACCTAATCTTTTCTTAGACAAAGGACTCGCATCACTTGGAGAAGCTGCAGGATGAGGATTGCTTCTTCACTTATAGGATGATGGTGGTGCTGTTTAGTGTCATTACAAACAATATTTTTAACATAATTGATCATATATAATTATATAAAAAAATTATGATCATATATAGGTGTTAATGATTCTTTGTCTCATATAAATGGAGATTATTTAGTTGATATTAATAAATGATTATTGGCTTTTGCTTTTTCTTTGGTCGTATTGGTTACATGCTTGTAATTGGGTGAATTTAGAATGAAGAAGTTGCAACAAGTCAAAGATGAAAGGAAATAACAACATGACAAGTTTGAAGAGATAACTCTACATTATGCTTACATCAAAGTTCCGTGTACTTATACATTTTGTAGTTTCTCATTTCTCAATTCTCATGTATTTATGTAGAAATTGATACATATTTGATGGATCAATTCAAGTATTTGTCAAGGAAATAGTAGACCGACATTTTATATTTATGTATGTATGTATATAAGGTACACAAGATTTTTATAGGTATAATCTTAACTTATTTACTTTCTGATGTTTATATTGATTTTTGTGTATTTTTAAAATAATTTTTTAATTTAATTATAAATGACATAAAATAAATAAAACTTGATTCATTGAATATTAATCAATAAAAACTCATTAAACATTATTTTTGAAAATTGTTTTGAATAATAAATCATGTTAATTTCCTAAAACATTTATGAATCCCAACATGTTGTGATTCATATTCGAAAGTAAATAAAACTTGATTTATTGAATATTCATGTATTTATTGTTTAACATAATTTTCAACAAAAATTACTATTTAATTTATTTTTATTATTGAAGTTCAATGAATTAAGTCTTATTTTTTTTATATCATTTAAAATTTAATCATACATTTATTTTAAAAATGTATAAAATTTAAGTAAAACCAATCATAAAGTAAATAAATTAAGGTTAAATCTAAAAATTTAAAAAAATTAGAAAAATATAAGAGTGATCAAAGGAGAAGTTTAGACTTTCTCTCTGTATCAACTTTTATATATATATATATATATATATATATATATAGATCATTTCATGTTCATATATAAATATTAATTTTATAATTTATTTATGATCAAGGGAGACCGGCTCAAATAAACATTAAATTTGTTGTATCTATTGATAAATTTTATGAGTTTTTCTAATTTAATCATAAAAAACTTATAAAAGTAAGAGTTAAATTTGAAATATATTTAATTAATTTTTCAATCCTATAAATTTAGTATATTTTATTAATTAAGCTTAAAAATACATTAATTTCTTACTTTAATTACATAGATTATATTTTAAAAAATAATTATCATATAATTAAGTTCCTTACAAATATTAAATATTTTATAATTATATTATTGGAATTTAAATAATTTTAATAATTTTTGCGCGAAGCGCAGGGTAACGACTAGTTATTAGAATAAAGCGTAGAACTAGAAAGCTGAATCTCAATGACAAAACCAGTTTGGATGTCACACTTAATCCCATGCCACAGACAGCAGTCTATACCTTCTTTCCATGTCTCTGTCTTCGGATAAGAAGGATTGTATTCA
>CANYLF011368288.1:0-13396 GCA_948193215.1 Bocquillonia castaneifolia | reverse complement strand
CATGATCTCCTTAATCGCGGATGGGGATTATAGGTCACTTCCCAATCTTCTTTTTTGCTTAATGAAACTCAACCTACACATTTGGAAACTTAGTTAGACACCAAGTAAATGTTGTTAAGCTCAAAATAGGGTTGATTGAAGTCACTAAGGTCAACAAATATTATCAATAGCACTTCTTTTAGACTCCACAATGACAAAGAAAGACAAATCATACTTAGTGATAAATGATTTAACAAAAACTTGTTTAAAAGAATTAAGTAAACCTCCTCAACTGTTCCAATAAAGAAAATTCAATTCCAATAAAGAAAATTCAAAGTCATAAGGAAAAAGACATAACCTGAGTGTCTATAGTTACCAATATCCACTATTGACTACACCAAGGTAGTGCTAGTAATTGATCCCAAAACACTTTTATTGAAAATTTTTCAAACTCTCCCTCTTTTAGCTGTGTTAATGAAACATGTATCGATGCCTTCCTTTGCCAATGCAGGGTTTTTCAGAACATTGCCATATTTGGTGAGATGTAATAGTATGTAATGTAATGTAATGGTATGTAATGTAAGAGATTTTTTACATTGCTCATTACATTACATTATATTCCATTACATCTCACCAAACATTACCTAACTACTTGGGCAATAGGGGGACTTGCAGCTTTGTCTTTGGAAGGAGAGAAATCATTAGTTTCGTTTGAATGAACCGCAATAGTTCGTTGAAAAAATTTTAAATTTAAAAAAATTAAACTAAACTAAAGGAGATGGTTTATTTTAAAATAAAAATATAGAAAAATAATTTTAATATCTATAATATTTGTTATTATATTTTAATTTAACTATATTTAAATTTTAAGTTAAAATCAACTATAATTTAATTTATAGTTAGTTTTTTAAATAATTAGTTAAAGAAGTTTTTGTCTATTTTTAAAATCTTAAAAGGCCAATTATTATAATATAATAAATTACAAGAGGTACATTGTATTTTTTTTAAATTTTTATTAGGTTGATTAACGTTTGATTGTTAATTCTGAGTATATGGAAAAATGAAAGGATATAAAATTATAATTTTGAAATGTAATGAGATAAGTATAGTATATTCATTGAGCAAATTGTAATTACCCATAAAAAAAAACCCAAGAGGAGTTAGCCCAGCGGCAAAATTGCTACGAACTGTGATAGAGGTCGTGTGATAGAGATCGTGAGTTCGATCCGCGGTCTCCTCCACTTCTTCTTGGGGAGGGCTATTAACATCTGCTCACACAGAACTAATCGGATCAACCGTAAAACGGACGTCCGGATACCTGTTTTATTAAAAAAAAATTACCCATAAAAAATGGTAGTTTTATTTTGTTAAAAAAAAGAGAAAAAAAAATCCCAAAAGATTTACGAGAAAAAAAAAAGAAAAAGAAAAAGAAAATCCGTCGGCTGCAGTAGAAATTCTCACTTACGTTGCATAAAAGGGTTTTTTTTTTTTTTTCAAATTTCTGTACCTTGTGTTTTTTAAAGTTTAAACCCTTTCTATTCCTTAAACCCTAATAGTAAAAAAATATATAATTAAGACCTCAATAACAATTACTACAAGAAGCTTTCTACTTTCTACTCTCAATTTCTTTCTCTGGGTTCTCTGTGCATTTTAATGGAAGACCCAAGCTCTGCTTCTGATGACGACCAAGGTATCCTGTTCAATTTTTCTTTTTAGTTTTTTTTTTCTTTCAAAAATTGGTTATTTGTTTTGATTGTTGAAAATGGCAGTTTTAGCGACGGAAGATGGAGAAATTCAATCGGAAAAGAAACAACCTTCAACGACGAACTTTGCTTTGAAAGCAACACATGAAGCTAAGCTCAAAGAATTATTACATAAAATTAATTCATTTGAGATTAAGTTATGTTCTGATGCTACTAAAGAGTTTATTAAGTTACTCAAAGCTGATTCTGGTGCTGATTTGCTTCATTTATATGTTCTTTCTACTTCGAATTTCTCTGAACTTTTCTCTGCTTTGAAGCTTCACGAAGGAAAACCCGGTTCCCATTATGTGATAAAGTTAATTTCTGTAGTTTTTAGTCATCCCGCTGGATTGTTTTTGCCTGCTGATAAGGGCAGGATGGGTGTAAGTGTGGTTCTTGACAAGTTTGCTCGGTTGTTTATTGAAAATAAGTTGGATTTTGTTCATAAGGAATTGACTTGTAAGGATAAAAAGCGCAAGAATGCTGCGCTTTTAGTTATGGCTTCCATTGTTAGACGTGGGTCAGGTTTGGCTTCTGAGGTTGCGAAGAAGTTTGATTTTAAACTAAAGGGGTTTTCTAAGCTCTCTGAGTATGATATAAGGAAGAGTAGCAAGCAAAAGAAGCACTCTGCAAATGATGAGAAAAGGAAATGCATCACAAGGAAGGCTTTTGTTAGTTTTGCTATGTCATTTTTGGAGGTGGGGAAACCTGGATTGTTGAGATGGGTTTTACAGCAAAAGGAAGTGTACTCTGGTGTTCTTCGCGTGCTTGTGGAGGATGATGATGAGACTGTTATGCATGTTTTGACTGTTTTGCGAGACAAAGTTCTCACTGAAGAGTCATTAATTCCTCCACCTTTACGGAGTGTTCTTTTTGGGAGTGCTGTTTTAGAACAGCTGGTTGACATATCATCAGGAAGGAAGCATTGTGAATCCACTTCAGAGTTGGCATATCATGTACTATTTATGGTTTGTACCGATCCTTGTAATGGATTGATGCCCGATTTAAAGAGGCATCCAAATCCATTAAGAGGTAATACAAAAAGACTTTTGCAGCTGATGAAGAAGCTGAAGGCACCAGAGGTGGATTATCACAGAGAATTGCTTTTAGCTATTGTTAGGAGTAGACCATCCATAGGCTCAGCATATTTGGATGTGTTCCCCTACAACCTTGAGGATTATACATCTTCTAGCTGGTCAGATTTTTGTATATCTTTGCAATGAAGTATTGTTTGTCTATGATGATTGTTGTCATTCACTTCTGTTTTGTGCTCAAAATATTCACAAAAACTGAAACACCTGCAGGTTTTCTTTTGTTTCTTTGGCAGCAAAAATAGTTTCCTTGGTGACTGTGGGCATTCATTCTGATTTCCTGGATTTGCAATCAGAAAACCTACCTTCCTCAGACAGCATGGGTGTGCAGAATATCATAAAGATCATACATTCTCGAGCATTAAGCCGCTCAGTTATAAATAAGGGCTTACTTCACTCTGATTTTCTCGTCAAGAATGGAACTCTAAGACTTCTTCTGGAGACTCTGAGATTGTTTGATTCCTTCTTCAGGGCCCTAAATTTATCTTGTGATATGAAACAAATGATGCCAAAATGGACAACACTTCAGCCAGAAATATGGAATGAAATTCAAGCCTTACTTCCTGATCCGCAAGTTTTTCTGACTCTACTTGCTCCCTTAAGTAGCCATGTCAGGACTAATGTCTCATGCTTGAAAAGAACAGCTGATGAAGAAAATTTTCTTGTTTCCTGCAAGAGAACGAAAAAATTGAAAAGAAATATTATGGATGAGGATACTGATATCATCATAGGTGGGATAAGTTCAGCTCCAGATGATGCATTGGCAGGGGATGGTGGAAATGTTGTGGATTCCTGTATACCGCATGGATTAGACTGTGAGATGGATTTTATGAATATTATATCAGAATTGTGGGGTTCTGATCATTGCTGCATGTCTATCTCCACACTAAGGGATGCAGAGATATTCTTCTACTCTAAGCTTCTTGATGCTATGAAACTTTATGCTGTAAGCTTATGTTCCCTAATCTTAATGTGATTTTAGTTATCTTAGCATGTGATTCTTCAACAGTATAAATGTTAAAGTTGTTAGAAAACTATTTCTTATCATAAACTCTTACAACAGATTTAATTGTATCTTGTGCAGCTGATTATGCCCACTACTTTGGAGGGATCATTTGATTTCTTTATGAATCTTCTCAAAAACCCTTCAGAATTACCATCTTATTTGTTGTCCTCTCTGTTGTCTCTTCTAGTTGAGTACATTAGATGGTCTCCAGGAAGTGGAATTGCCATCAGAACTCCACAAATGATGTACAAGCATCTGCAGCCATTCCTTAGTTTGCTGCTCTTTTCATCCAACATTGAAATAAAGGATCACGCGTTTAAGTTGGCACAAGCAGCTATGTCTAGTACTGGTGCATTTGACAGAAACTTACATGAAATTACTGCATGGTTCTTATTTTTACCAGGTTATAGTACAGTCAAATCATCTGTTGAGATCCATGGAGAAGTGCTGCAGAGCTTGTCAACAGCAGTTATCTCATTCTTATGTGATGCCATTTCTACTGTTGGGAATAATTTATTTAGATATTGGCATGCTGTTAGGAACCATGCTTATCATTTAAATGAATTTACAGGTATTTCTGCTTTCTTTCTCTTTAATTTCTTTTACATTCCATGTCTTGTTCTCATCAGTCAAATTTGCTCCTTTTTGAGTAAAACCATCATGTAATGGTTTTCCTCATCTTTTCAGTGCATATACTCTTCTCAATTCAGCCTCAGTCCTGATCAACCCTTTTCTGTGCATATCTGGACAATATATAGTAGATGAAATTAGATAATCTTCAGTCTCAATTTGGCTGGTTGTATGTGTAGAGCTCATTGGCACGAACAAAAGGCCATATCTAGGGCCTTCTGTTTATAATTGGAATTATCCTTTTCTCCTCAGGATTTGTTATTACTAGGCGCAGGCAATTTAGTTCATCATAATGGAAACATAATTATTTGCATCATAATTGGATTATAGTTGGAAGGGATATTACTACTTACATTGGTTTATTGCTTTGCGCAGCAGTGCTAGGGCTAAATGTCGCATGACCCTTATGTACAGTGTGTTTGATGATAAGTATAGACATGAATCTTTAACCTTTGAACTACGGAGCAAATAATTGATTTTGATGTTAGAGAGAAGGTCAAATGAGATTAAACAGAAAGTTTATTTTTACAGAGAAAACAATGACTAGAGACTGACATTTGTACTTTAATTGATAAGATAAGAGTGAATGCACTTGGAAAAACCATACGTCTTCCATCATTGCTTGTTATTTTGAAAGTACTGATGGGAAGCTATACTTAGGTCTACGTTTTCTTGGATGATTGGCATGAATAACTTTATGCTTTCTTGTATAGAAGAGATCAATGTATATCCTTTGTCCATGTTACATAGTATTTTGTGGGTGGCGCATAGGGAGATCACATGCAAATCTTTTTTCTTGAAATGATGATTTGATTATGAAATTTGAAGTACGATTATAGGTCTTCTCATCTCTGATTGTTTTTCTCATGAATAACATAAAGAATTTCACATTCTGTATTCTATAGGCAACTAATTGCAGCATGCACTATTGGGATTGCTGTGCTTGAATGATTTTCTTACCCAGTTATTAAACAATGTGCAATACCAAGTAAAGCCTGCATGAGGCCTGGATTATTTTATTATCCTGAACGAACTTCACTAACTTGTGCTGCATGAGCTTCTATCTTTTCTTGTAAAGCTTAATTCTTTTCTGTTCCTCGTTGAAATGATAACTGTAACAGCCTTGGTAGAAGTGTTTTACCGTTCACATCATAGTTATGAATTGAGGATGCTATATAGATCCATGGAATTTGGCCTTTGTATTTCCTTTCATTTCTGGTGGTTGCATGGGTTGGCATTCTAGTTCTTTTCTTGAGCCCTTATTACAGTAATGACCTTTCTTTTAATAACTCTAGCGTTTACCTTGCAGATATTTTACCGGAATTCAGTCCT
Source organism: Bocquillonia castaneifolia (assembly GCA_948193215.1). NCBI lineage: Eukaryota > Viridiplantae > Streptophyta > Magnoliopsida > Malpighiales > Euphorbiaceae > Bocquillonia > Bocquillonia castaneifolia. The sequence goes on along the minus strand of CANYLF011368288.1, from coordinate 7,616 downwards.
CTCATGATATGTGTCTTGCAGAAGTGCATAAGGTTACTCAGTTCAGAATCTGGAACTTTTTCTTTGCCAGAGAAGACAATGGTATCTGTATATGTATGCAATACATTAAAATATCTGCTGCAAACTCAGGTACATTAGTTTTTGTTTTAGGCTTTTAGCTTATAATTGCAATGCCTTCTTACATGATATAAAGAGAGCTAATTTTTTTGTAGGTAGATGCAAGACTATTAGCTACTTTGATTAGATCAGTCCTGTCTGATGGACTTCAGGAACACTGTTCTGTAGATTTTCTCTGTGAATGGCAGCCGTTAAAGAATTTATTGCTCTTGGCACAGAATATATTGGATCAGAATACCTGCTGCCTTTTTCTTATTGACTGCAAAGATTGGCCAGTTGATATTTGTTTCATGAGAGCACTTGATGAAATAAGAAAAATAGTAGAGAGTGGGGATGATGGTGGTGAAATAAATGGAATTATGGAAGCATTTTATTCTGTAGTTATATGTACAACATCAGATACAGTGCTAAAGAATTTTCCAACAATAATGGCAATTTCACAGAATATTCGGGTTCCTTTCTCCTTCTTATCCTCAATAATTTATCTTGACCAAAGTTTTCTTGCTGGTTTTTCGAAGTTATGGCCCAAAGTGTTCTTTGCAGGTCTAGAAAAGGTTGTCTGTAATTCGCAAGTTACAGAGAATGATTCGTTTGCTCAAGAAATAATGCTCAATTTTGATTTTGACGCTAGTGAAGCTACAGCTGCTGTTGCTTTTGCTCTCTTCCTGAGGCAAGCACCTTTTCATGTGCTGTTTCCAATACTTATAAGCAGTGATGGTCCTTATTTATCAGAGTCATCAACGATAAAAGATTTGCTTATCGCTAAACTATCTGAATGCACGAGTGATTTTATTGTTTCCTACTCACGACTTCTTCTGTTCTGGTTTAATCAGATACAATTGTTTTATAGAATCAAACCATCGGTTAAATTGAAACAATGGGCTGAGATCTGCTATATTCTTGTGAAGCACATGCTTGATCATCTGTTGGTTCTGAAACCTGATTCAAGGGGTCCTCTTTCAGCTGATCTAATTCAAGATGTGGTTAAAACCATCTCATGCCACCCTGCAGTGCAAAAATCCTTGACAGATCCTTTGGGTTGTGATGATAATTCTGTTAATGGGGACTTCGCAGAGGAACAATTTAGGGGCGATTTAGAGGCTTTCTTGAAATTTTCTTGGCAGAGAGTTCATCCAATGGATCATCATATCTTGGATATGTTGACAACAGCTTTTGACACCTTCATGTTCCCATCTTGCAGGCATCATTATGTACTAACCATTGAAGATGGTGCTACTAAGCAACAGGAGAACACTTTCAAAATTCTGATAAAGAGGTTATATCTGGAATTTAAGGCTAAGCTTGATCTGTGCATTAGAACTGATGATCTGCTACCTCTTATCCAGCCATTTTATGCTTTGCATGCTTTGAGTCAGTTTTCTTCCCCATTTGAGCTTTTTGAATTGGCTCATTCGATTATTGACCAGGTTGAACTGAATGGTTTGACTGTCCTGAATGCCTGTATAAGATCTGCTTTATCCATGGTATTTTGCATTGCAGCTGATGCTTTCAAAATTTTATCTATGTATTTGCGGCAGCCTGTAAGAACCAAAGCACTGTTTTATAAATTTTGGGAAATGGAAGAGGAGAACATGGATGTAAAACTTATTGAGGAACTGTATGTAAAACTATGCAAGTTTGCCACTGATTTTGGACTGGATTTTGCATATTCTTGTTTGTTGGAAGCTGTCAGTGTTGTCTACAACCAGAAATACAGTACAACTGAATTACTTGATCCCTTAAGCTTGGGAATATCAAGGTTTATAATGTGCACTCCTATAGAAATTGTTTCCCACTGCATTAATGGAACAAGCAAGACAAAAGCTGAATTGTTGTCCCGTCTTGTTGAGATGAGCCCTCTGCATCTGTCACTCTCGGGGTACTTATTTTCAAGAATTTTGAATAAAAACATTCATTATAAGGAAACGAGAGTTTATGGGACCTCTGAAATGTCTGTTTCAGATGAGGGCTTTCTGTTGCTGCTGCCTGCTGTACATTCTTACTTGAATTCTGTCTTCATGAAACTAGAAAAGCAGTATCACAAAGAGTTTACTGAAATACTGTCATTTTATTCTAAAATTCTGTTAAGTGGTTTCCGTAACTGGAAGACCTTTGTATCTGAAAATGTATTTCAAGAGAATTATGATGAGTTCTTGCCATCATCTGTTGAGGAAGTTGTCACTATGATGAATGCTAGTCTTCTCGGGAAGGCAATGCATATGTTACGATGCAACTTTGCCTTAAGTGGAGAAATGGAAATGGAAGAGCGATTGAAGATGTTCAGTTGCATTTTCACCAGTTCTGATGTGGATGATCAACTGCTAGACTGTCATATTGATGAAATAGAATTGTATTCATTTAACCAGTTACTAAATCTTATAAATAGAGTTGGTTCAAAAATAGTATTCTGTCAGATGATGTTATTTTCTACAAGTGATCAAACTTGGTCTCTGCAAAAAGAAGCAGATGAATCGAAAGCAATGAAGATGGTGTCTGGTAAGGAGGGTCAATCAAGACTGCAGTTTATACAGATTATTGTCAGAACTTGGCAATGCATTGTTAAGAAGTTCCCCTCAGTCTCAGATTCCTCCGGCAAACAAAAGGGCTCTAGTTGTTTGCAGTTGTACAGATACTTAGAATTGTTCATTTTGAAAACTATTCATCAATTAACTAGTGAGATGCGTGTTGGTCTTATCCAATTGCAAACCATTCCCTTTCTTGAACAATTGATGAGATCATCTCTTCTTTATAGGTTCGAGGATCCAACAAGTTTGAGCATTCTTCATACAATCCTGGCATTTCTGTCAGAGGGGAAATTTTCTTCTGTTCCGTTTCTTCAGTTGCTGCTTGCCCACTCTCAGTTTGCATCTACCATTAACTCTGTTAGAGGATCTCAGAGTTCTCAGACTGGTGCTCTTTTTAGACCTATGCCCAGCATTCTGAGATCACTAGTTTTTCATCAACCTAAGAGAAAGAATGATCCGCAACCAATTAACTCTCATTTGAAGCAGTTAGAAATTGTTAAATTGCTTAGAAAACTCATTCAGTTGAAGCCTGATCATATTGGTAATTATGCTGGAGAAGACATGGTCATAAATCTGAAAGAACTGTATATATTGCTTTTGTCTTCTTATGGTGCGACCCTCAGTGAAATTGACTTGGAGATATTTGGTCTAATGCATATGATTGAATCTATTGACAATTCAGTTTCTGAAGATCTGGCTTCAATGGATTACCTGTGGGGAAATGCTGTTTTGAGAATAAAAAAAGAACGAGCTTCAGATGGGGGTACATCTTCTAGTATGATGACTGATACAGGAATATTAGAAGAAAACAGAAGAAGCCAATTTAGGGATATCCTTCCTGTCAATCCCATGATGTGCATGACAACAGTTATTCATTTTCCTTATGACAGAATTCTGAGCACTGAATCAGAGGATCCTAACAATCTGCGAGCACAAGTGGTATGACATCATCCAAGTTTGTGCTCTTGTCTAGCTCTTTCACTCCTGCTTCCCCTCCCACCTACTGAAATGTTAACACTCTTATTCTATGTGCAGGCACATTTTCCTGGTGTTGAGAAATCACGAATATATGATCCTATTTTCATCTTAAAGTTTTCTAATCATAATTTGTCAATGGGTTATATTGAACCTTTGGAGTTTGCTTGTTTGGGTTTGCTTGCAGTTGCATTTATTAGCATGTCTTCACCTGATGTTGAGATAAGAAAACTCGGAGAGGCATGCCTTGGGAAGTTTAAGGATGCACTAGAGGTTTTTTTTTTTTTCCTTTGCATTTTGTGGTTTCTAGCAAGTACATGAATGTCTATGAGCTCATGTGGGTGAGCTTACATCTTTTGGTAAAGATTGTCTATAGTACCATGTTTCCTAATGTGCAAGCATGTGTATCGGAGTTGAACTTGGTGTTGTGCTTGATTTTTTTTTTTGTAGAATAAAATTATATTTGTCTATGTGTGTTGTTTTGATGTGATATGCTAATATTAATTTGCTTTCTTGTTGAGCATGTAGCATGAAGATTTTCCTGTAGTTATTAGTACATTCTATGAGTTGCTTTATTACATCTGTTGTGTTGCACTGTAGCATAATATGTTGGCTAGGAATATATGTTATCAAGTCATACCATACATTCCTCTTGCTTATAGGCTTGTACAATTGCCATTCAATTTCTTTAATTGTTGTTCATGTTGTTTTCAGTGGTGCCAAAAGAAAAAGGATTTAATGAGGCTTCACCTTCTGTTGACATACATGCAAAATGGAATCAAAGAAGAATTGCAAAGAATTCCTTCTGTAATAGCTCTTTTTGCAGCAGAATCATCTTTCATATTGTTGGATCCTTCAAATGATCTTTTTACTGCCTTAAGTAATCATTTGATGTGTTCTTCTAGGGTAGACATGAAGGTATTTGGTTCACAAACAGAACAGTTTTGTGCAACGTATACATTTTTCTTCGTTTGTAGCTTTGTTGTTGATAGATTGTTTATTTCCTTCATTTCTTTTTGCAGTGCATTCCATTATTTCATATGCTGTTCCAGAGTAACTCTGTTAATTTCAGAGCAGAGAGGCTTTGGATGCTCCACCTAGCATGTGCGGGACTTAATTTAGATGATGATGCTCAAATATTCATCAGCAATTCCATTCTTAAGACCCTATTGAGTTTTTATGCTACTCCCCTTGCAGATAATGAGTCAAAGGAACTAATTCTTCAGGTTATTTGTTACTAGCAGTGAAAATTCTGCCTCTTTTCTTTGGATGCCTATTTGCACAATCCATTAATTTCTGAAACTGTCAGATAATGACATACTCAAGGAGCAAAAGTTTAGAATACGTAGGCCCTTAAAAACCCAATACTTCCAAATGTTGGTGAATTCCTTGAATGGATTCCATGTAGTTTCAAAATTCTTGTCCTGTGGTTTTGGGTTCCTGAATTATAGATTTCCTCGACTATGTTTGTAATTGTCCTGTAAACTGAAATTTATTTCACATGAAAGGGTTGAAGACAGTTCATTTGCAAGTTATCTTGCAATTACCAAACAAAGCCTCAGGTCACAAGTAAATCCTTGTGTCTTTCAAGCCTTGTCCAAAATACCATGTCCGTCTCCTGTTTTTTCTTAGCTTTTGGTTAATGGATAAAAGGAAATATCACCTACTCATCTCCTTTAATTTGATATGTCTTACCAGGGAATAGGTATAAATATTCGCATGTTTCAAACAGTATATGATTAATATGTTTCAAACAGTAGATGATTAATATGTCAGCTATGCAATATGTATCCATGTTGGAGTACACATTGATGGTCTTTGTTGAATATATCTTTTTTTTAGACTTCAGTCTGGTTTGATTCGGGGCTTATTGGTGTTAGGATTTGTTGAATTTGGTAACAATGTGTTGGTGTATTGACTGATAGTTTAGCTATCAGTGTTTTATTTTTATAGCTAAAAGTTGTACTCTAAGAAAATAGTTGGATGATTAATATTCAGATCTAGTTCCTTGTATTACAAATATTAATGTAAACTTGTGCTGTAAATTGAAATTTCATTCATTATGGTGATGCCGTGATGTTCCTTACAAGCTTTATGGTGAAACGTAAAATTCTCATTTGCTTTTCAGGTAGTGAAGAAGTCAGTCAAATTGGATAGGATGACTCACCATCTTGTTGAATGCTGTGGTCTATTTCCATGGTTATCTTCTATACTCTCAAGCTCTGGTGCAATGCTAGATGGAAATGAGAACCATTTTTCTTCACGACAGTTGGTTTTGACCATAGAGGTAGTTATTTTGTACATGTGCTTTGCCCTTTGGAATTTGTCTTGTGAAGTTTTATGCTCCTTAACCAACACCGTATTTGCTCTCACCACATGTCACTATCACAAAACAATGTAATTGTTAAAAATGTTCAGGGTCCTATATCTGTCTGCAAGTTATGATTGGAAATTAACGCTTTGTCTTTCTAATGCTTTTTTTTTAAAATGTGGATTTAGGTTGTATTTGATACAATTTCATCCGGAGATATCATGGAGTCTGCATGGTTTGAGAATTCATTTGAGCAGTGTATGGAACTTGCATCTCATTTGTGCAAAATCCTAGTTGGTGGGTCAAAGTTGATCAAGGAAAATGCTGCATTGATCAAACGTGTGCTACAGATAATTATATCAATACTGAAGATATCACATAGAAGGGAAATGTGCCGTCCGCATTTCACTCTATCATTTGAGGGTTTATTTGGAATTTATCAGGCTTTTAATGTATTTGGTGCTTCAAGATCTGGTCTGAATGCACAATCTGGGCTTGAAGCAATACTTAATAGTACACCTCCGGCTGAAATTTTTCACATGGTCCGTTTCACTGCTCTCTTTCTCTCCATCTTTAAACATGCACAAGATTATCTTGCACTCATTCTGCTGGCTAAGAGTTGAAAAAGAGAAAAAAGCAATATAGGCTTTTATTTTGGTTTAGTTACTACAAATAGAAAAGAGAGAATAGAATAAAATGGAGGCAGAGTCGACCCATTAGTGCTATGGTCTTCCAAAGGGGATAGCTTAAACACAAATGAATTTATTTTAAACTGCTTAATCTAACATTTCATGCTTGGTTTCCTTGGATTCATTGTTAATCAATCAAAATGTGCATCTACTTTGATTTAATTATTTTTTAATACAGTGCTGAAATCTGATTTTTACCTTAACTGAGGTCTGTTTAAGAAAATGTTGTGTTAAATGGGTTCTGCAGAATCAGGAAAAGCTTTCAGGTTTCCTTATTTGGGCGGTTTCTACTGCTGCAAATTCTGATTGTGAAAATATTCACCATAGAGAGTCTCATGGCAGTCTAAAAGTCCTTTCAGGGGAAAGACCATCAGAGGAATCTTTAATCTCAAGACTATTACGTTGGCTTGTTGCTGCTGTCATTCTTGGTAGACTTTCATGGAAGCGGAATAATGTGAATACCAAATCTTCAGAAAGATCTAGCCCACAAACTTTGCACTCCTTTTTGGAATATGTAGGAAAGGGATGTGTAGAAAGGAAAAGCTACGAGTTTGATTGTGAAGAGGTATTAGCAGTAACGATACTTTACCTCCAACAACTACTTGGTCTTAATCGGACAGTTCCTTCTTCAGTTGTTTCTGCACTATCTATTCTACTATGTGATCTATCTAAAAATTCCGGTATGCTAATTTTATTGATTTTTTATCATCTTTTTTTGCTTTTTTGTGACCTGGGGACTATCTGATTTTGAAGTTTTATTTATCTTTGCCTTCATTAGCTGGTGTGTTAATGTTGATTGTGTATCAGATTTCTTGCGTGACTGTGGAACTGACATTGTATCCATATGGTCAAAAGTTCGCTGCCCAATTGAAGCCAATCCTGAGTGGAGATGGTAATATAATTTTCTTTGCAATTTGTTTAACCTACATTTCCCATCCCCCTCCTGGCTGCTTCTCTCTCTCTTTTACACCCACATGCACACACGAAAAATTCTTGGAC
>CANYLF011368229.1:0-12282 GCA_948193215.1 Bocquillonia castaneifolia | reverse complement strand
GATAGTCTCGTCGGTGGCCACCTAATTGTGAAATGATATGAGTAAATGAATTGAAATGTGAAGAAATGTGAGATTGAGTCATCCAACTTTAATTTGATGAGATTGATGTGAATTGTAATTGCTTAGATGAATTGAGATGTGGTTTTTGATGAAATGTTGCTTTGATTAATTGATTAAGTGTGATTGATTGTTAGGATGGACTTCGATTGTTTAATTGTTAGGTTGAGTATGTGTTTGGTAATTTCGGCTTAATGTATTTAAGGTTTATTCGGTTAAATGCTTATTGAGTTGCCAGCTCACCTCCTTGGCATTGTTTTTCAGGTTGTTGATAGCCTGTTGATAGTAGAGCTCACGTGCATTGCAATAGAGAATCAGGTTTGCTAGAGGACCATGAGCACGAGCATGTTTATATGCATTTTGGTTGGGATGTAATGAAGGGTAGTGAGATAAGTTGATATGTAACTCTACATATATGTGTATATTTTGAGAAATTTATATAAAGAGGTTTTGAGGTCAATTATACATTTAATAAGATTTAATGTTCCTTAAGTAAAATTGTATTGTGTTTTAAAGTTGATAAGTGGATGTATATATATATATATTGATTTTGAGTCTATGGGAGTCTGCTTTTACAGGGAAAAGTCGATAATTCTGTTTTAAAACTGTATTTTTGGGAAAATAATTCGTTTCAAGCTTTTTAACTTGACAACAATCGTTGTAGGGTTCACAATGATCGTTACTATTTTGCAACGAGCTCGTTGTTGATTCCCATAAGCTCGTGTAACCTACTGGAATTTTCGGCAAATTTTCAGGTTTTCACAACGATCACTGTTCATCCCACAACGATCGTTGCTAATTGTACAACGATCGTTGCTAATTGGACAACGATCGTTGCACCCTATTTTTAGTAAAAAAAAAAATTTATTTTGGAGGGATTTTTATTTGAAAATTAATTTAAGATTACTTACTATTATTATGTTTTTAAAACTTTATTATATTGTTTTGAGTTCGGGTCGTTTCATGTTGCGTATCCATCGCAGATCTAAAAAAATTTAACATGCAGATGCAAAATTGCAACTGACTTGTCAAAGATTTACATTATCTATGACGGACAGATTGTCCATCACAGAATGAGCTTTTTCTTGTAGTGTCATGTGTGCACACAGCCTGGTAACATCGACCAGGTAGCTCATCCTACATCCATCCTTAATCACAAGCACAAAACAACATATTCATTCTATTCACAAAATATGCATAAAATTCATAATACTTATAATAATAATAATAATGAAATCACTTGTGACACATAGAGGGGGGGTGAATAGGTGTTTGATAGTTAATAAGCCTAAAAAGAAAAATAATTGTGAAATAATTAAAAATAAGAACACACATGATTTATTGTGGTTCGGGATAATGTGATCCCTACATCCACTTACCCAAAACTATTAGGTTTCCACTATAATCAAATATTACATGTGTTTGAGGCTTACACTCAACCTTCAAATGATTTTCCTAGGCTAATCACCAAACTCAAACCAACTCTTAGTGATCCTAAACTAAATCTCTTTAACCCAAGAGTTTTGTAGGCAAACTCTTCAACCTTTCACAAGAATAACCTATCTTTTAATCCACACACAACCATACAAAGATTTAATAAACAATAAGAGCACACAAAACTCAAGAAACAAGAATTAAAATAAAGATTTTTGCTAGAAAAGAGTACTCAAAAGGGTTCGATGATACAAACCCGGACTTGGATATGTTCAAATGCCAAGGCAAACAATGGAGAAAACAAAACTGATAAACGCTATCCCTATTTTAAGGAATCACCCTTACCAATAAATTTGAATTTGTCACCCAAAGATCTAACTTGAATGTTTGCAATTGATACGGAACTAACAAACTTAGCTAAAGATCAACTAAGCTCTTTAGTTATAATTTAATGATAGATAGAATTGAAATAAACTAAGCATAGTTTAATTTTAAGAAATTTGCATAAGTAAAAATTCATAAATTCTCATTCTTTTTTTCTTTATGGCCGAAATACATAGCTTTATATAGTGTTTAGAAATAATTCCTAACCTTAATGGGTTTGGTTAGGCGGCAGCCTATTCAACAAAAAGGAAACAAACCAAAAACCTAAACCTATTTGGAAACTAAAACTGGCAGATTATAACTCTGACTTTGCGACCTTATTTTGACCATTCTAGAGACCTCAAATAAAAATTCTTAAAACATATATCTGGAGGTTCTTTTTTTGTGGCATTTTGAATCGCGTCAATCGGAGTTGTGTAGCAAAAGTTATGACCCAAATAAGCTACTGTGCTCACTAAATCCTATTTTAACTTCCTGATTGCATTTGGATTGATATATGCTGCTGCCTTCTTTGGTGTTGCTTAGGGTTTCATCCCTCCTCCATGTTGACCCTTTGGGGTTGACTTGTTGACCCCCTTAACCATTGACCTTGACCTCTTGAGTTGACTTTGACTTTAACTTTTTGACTTTCATGACTTTGTAGATTAAGCTTGCTAGAAAAGCTAACAACCTTATTTTTTTTCACACCATTGTCACCATAAGATTGGCATTGTCAATATTGCCATCTTCCCATTGCCATTATCAATCTTGACCAAAATATGCTCCATATTTGAATTCAATCTTCATGAATTTGAATTGCAAGACTACACGTATGAATTCAAATCTTGCTTGGTCATTGGTCATTGGATTACCTCCTTGGATCACATCATTCCCCCCTTCTCAAAAAATGATTCGTTCTCGAATCATGCCATCCATATATGTTAGAGATATTCTATGGACACAAGAAACCATTACAACTCCTTTGTTCATAAAAACACGACCTCTAGTTTTGTAGAAGTTGAGTATTATGAACATTACAAACACAAAACATAATAGTTGCACATATGCTAGGGAGAATTGTAATACAAATGAACAATGAGAACTTTGTAAATCATACTAAAATTCATGAGGAATTATAAAGTCAATATGATCAATTTCCAAAATCAAATCAACCTGCATATCATCTATTCAAACTGACTCCTCTTGAATGTGAACAGCTTCAATGTGAGAATTATTAACAACTAATTGTAAATTAGTTTCAACCAATTCATCCTCTTGAATGTAACTAGCTTCACTTGATGAACTAGAATCTTCAGTAGAAACTTCAATTACATCATCGAACACCAAATCATCACCTAATATAGAACCTTCCTCGCCATTGCAAACTATAGACTCACCATTAATTTCAGATTCGTCAGAAGATTCAACATAAGAATTTGAATTTAATGTTTCAGCCTTTTGCTCATCTCTAGGTTTACCCTTTTAATAAGCAACTTCATATTCATCAAATTGCTTTTGCAAAGCAGCCCCATTTTTCTTACAAAAATTTAGTAAATTTAACTCAAAGCTTCTATTCATTGATTTACACATAGAATTAAATTTTTGAAGTGCATCATCACGATCGGATTTAGACTTTGAAGAACAAACACTTTTAGAACTACGAGAGTAATAAAAATACCTAACTATTCCTAATTCAGAATCTGGAGGTTCTCTTTCCATGGCATTTTGAATCGCATCAATTGGAGTTGTGTAGCAAAAGTTATGACCCGAACAAGCTGCTGTGCTCACTAAATCCGATTTTAACTTCCTCATTACATTTGGATTGATATGTGCAGCTGCCCCCTTTGGTGTTACTTAGGGTTTTGTCCTTCCTCCATGTTGACCCTTTGGGGTTGACTTGTTGACCTCCTTGACCATTTGAGTTGACTTTGACTTTAACTTGTTGACTTTCTTGACTTTGTAGATTAAGCTTGCTAGAAAAGCTAACAAGCTTATTTTCTTCACACCATTGTCACCATAAAATTTCCATTATCAATATTGCCATCATACCATTGCCATTGTCAATCTTGACCAAAATATGCTCCATATTTGAATTCAATCTTCATGAATTCGAATTGCAAGACTACATGTATGAATTCAAAACTTGCTTGGTCATTGGTCATTGGATTGCCCCCTTGGATCACATCATTTTATTTTTTAATCTCAAGTTGTGCTCCCTTAATGGGGTGTTTATGCACTCTATTTAAAGTATTTCACGAGTTTCTAGCCATTAGGGCAATTTAAAATTCAAAAATAGCCATTCTTCAAGCAGTACAAATCACTTTGGCAGGTTCAGTAATGCCACCCATGATTATGCGTGCCTATGTGTCAGTTGGAATGGGCTTCTAGAAATGTTGACTTGGTTGTTTTGAAGAACTCCCATAATCCTGGCACCCTAGCCCACGATCGTTCGTTTGGCTCATGCATCATGCCCACGAGCATGTGTTGCCTCCCACGATTATGGGTAAGCAAAACACATGATTATGGGGTGCTTGATGGAGCTCGTGGGCATGCTTCAAAGTTTTGAGGTGCTTCTGTCCACTTGACCCACGATCGTTCACCAGGGCCCACGATTGTGTGTAAGCCATTCACACCATTGTGGCCTTGGCCCCACGATCATGGGTTTTGCCCTGTTTTGAGATACTTGAAAGAATCTTGAAATATTGGTAAGTAAAATGATTAGTCTTTTGACTTAGGGGTAATTGTTTACATCAAAAGGAGTTTAGGGCCAAAAAATAATTTGTATATCCGTTCATGTGTGTGTATGTGTAATGAAATATGAAACATGAATATGTATGCTAAATGAATATGATAAATAATAATAATATAATGAAATGAAATTATTTCTATGAGCAAATCATAAATATGGTATTGACTCATAGGTGGAATGCGTGCCTTTATGCGGTTCTGAACTGCTGGGCCTCCTCAACCTCTCGAACTCTCTAAAAAACATAAATTTGACAACAAAATTTAAAACAATATCAAAAGATCATATCTCCTAAAGAATTCTAGGTTTCTACTTAAAGGATTTTAATAACCTATATTATTCCTAATGATATAATGAATTCTATTATTATAATCATTTAAACATGATATCACGTTTTAAGAGAAAATTCTCCCAAAAATTTGGCAGAACCTCCTATGTAAAACGGACATATCTTCATGGAAATGGAGCCCATCCTGCATTTAAAGCACACTTCTATAATCCATGACAAATACCAGGCCTACCCAATCACCCGGATTCACCAACAAAGAATAACCATCAATATTTGTGTGTGTGTGTGTGTGTCTATATATATATATATATATATATATATATATTTCATATTCAACTCATCACACCTTATTATCTACATAAATAAACTTATTCAATATATCAATCATCTCCACAAATACATTCTCTTTACCCAACATTTAATCTAGTTTGATTTTTGTTTCCTTTCCTTAAATTCCTTTTCAAAAACTTAATATTAAATCAATTATATATACATAACCAATTCACATCCTTATTATCAAGTTAATATTAACACAATTTGATTATGCATCCATACTAACTATCCTTATACAATTACTTATAAATAATTTATTTTCTTCTTCTCAGTTATTTATCAAAATTTTTTCCTTTCTTTATAACATTTTCATTATCTCATACATCAAGGAACTTAATATCAGCATTCTTATTTTCCATGTCAATCCATGCTAAAACTTAACACTTAACAGTCTCTCTCTCTCTCTAATATGGCTGCAATGGCTGGGTTTTTGGGAGAAATTGAAAGAAAAGAGAAGAAGAAGAAGAAGAAGAAGAAGAAGAAGAGGGAGGGAAGGGGAACGATGCTGCTTTTAAATTTTAGGTTGAAATAGCGACTAAAACATTTAGTCACTATTTTAGTCGCTATTTTCATTAATGACGTGGCAAAATTGGTTTTAGCAACTAAATCTTGATTAAAAAACTAGTCGCTACACTTTTTCTTTTCACACAGATTTATGTAAATTTTAGTGACTAATATTTTAGTCGCTATTTTGGCGGGAAGTCCCACCAAATTTGACAACTTTTTTGAGAATAAAGTAATTTAGTCGTGAATATTGGTTGCGATTTAGTCGCTACTTTGGTCGCCCTATTCATTTTCTTCATCCTTCCTACTTTTGTCTCTGTTATGTTAAAATTTAGTCACAAAATGGCGACTAAATGCCTAAAGCATTTAGTAGCCATATTTAGTCGCTATTTTTTTTGTAGTGTTTCATTATGATTTATTCTCTTTATTTAACCATTAATTATGGTTATTATTCAAACTACTGCCTAATAATACATTTATAATTCAATTAAATTATCTAACATTCATTTCTAACTTATTTATACCCATTTACTATCCTAACAATCCATCTATAGCCTAATTATTTTATTTTAATCCATTTCACGCATTTCGAGGAATTTCCATACACCACATTTTAACTTCCTGAATTTTTAATTTAAGGTCTACAAGGTATTTCACTATCAATCCTTTATAAAAGTTGTCTGAAACAATTTTCTCCAATTTTTAAAAATATTTCTAAGAATTGCCAAGCCAAGCCCCACAGCCACCGCCCACGGTGGCATTTGGGTCCCCAAACTTACCAACAACTACACAAACCACCCAACAAGACTTCCCAAGCTTCCATGCACCTCCACAACACGTACATAAAACAAACTATAGCCAAAAGGCTCATCAGAACTGAGAAAATGATGAGCCTCCGTTTACCTTTCTATGGCCTTCGTTTAGATCGCAGTTACTCACTATTCCACATATTTTTCAATGATCTACACGATTCCAAGGTTTATTTAGGCCAATGATGACCAGAAAAGAAGAAACCAGGGTGGTCGACTTCCCCCAAATGTCCAAGCTCCGTTCATCCAAAATACGCAATCAAATTTAGGGGTAATTGTATCAATTGACAAAGGAAGCTACGGGCTCCATTTTGGTAGTTGTGTATCAACGGAGATATCCTATGCAAGGAGAACGGTGACAAGAATAACCGGGTGCTACAGTAACATTACATAGATAATGTGGGTACTGTTTAGGTTATTTAGTTGGGCAAAGGTGCAATTTTGCCATTATGGTTAGCATTGAAGTACAAATATGCCACTAAACTTAATTTATGGACATTTATCTTGGATTTTAGGTTTTTCCTGTTGTTTATGCCATTGATTTTAATAGGACTACAATCTGCATTTAATCATGTGTTAAGTCTTACAATATGGCAAAACAAATGGGACCCACACTTAATAAAGTGCCAATTCATAGTAAATTTAACGAGAACTAAATGAAAAGGCACAGAAGGGAAAGATTGAAAAGCAATTGCAAAAATTAATTTTCTCAAAAAGAAAAAACATTTTATTGTTTAAAATGAGACCCACTACATTTAGTATTTACTTAAAAAAAACAAAAAGCTAGGATGGCATCCATGAAGGTGGGAAAGAGTAATAGTCTTCTGATTCCATTTTATAGTAGCCTCGAAGTAGAAAATCTTTGAATCGTTATTGGTAAAGGATGGTGGTTATGTGAACCACCACCAACTAGCGGTGGAGGAGTGGAAGCTCACAACCAAGCAGGCTCTTTTGGAGCTGACAAAAAAAGGATGATAATGATGAATCTTGAAATTTCATTGCAACAACATTTATTTAATTTCAAAAATTTGTCTTTTTTAATTGATTTACGATGTGTTTCTATCTTTTGTGATTTCACATGATTACACTATTGTGCGATCTAGGTTCCACTTTTTTGTGTTTGTGAATTCCGTTTGACATTTCATTCCCTTTTCTTTATTTTCTCATGTCAAAATCCTCTTTCTTAATAATTTTCTTGTCATATTTTTCTTTCTACAACGACAATCAAAACGGTTGTATAATCAAAGATAGCTCACTTGTAGATCCAGGTGGTTTTCAAATTCATAGGATATGTTTTGATGGCAGAAGCTCAGATTGTTGGCTGTGGAGTTTGCAATTCAAAAGAAACATCAAAGAGTGATTTTTGAATGAGATATTAATTGGTTCAAGCATTGAATCATCCATGGAAATATAACTGGAAAATTTACAAATTTCTCATGCTTTTATGTACAAGTCTTTTTAATAAGTTAAAGTTCCGCTAATAAAGTAGCAGATGGATAACTAAAAGAATCTTGATCAGAATCTTTGTCCTCTCTTTGGTTATTATATCCTACAAACAATTTGCCTTAGCTTCGTTTAATTGAATTTTAATTATGTTAAAAAGATAATAGTAATAATAACTTAAACTTGAAGATGGAAAAGTAGATTGATGTTAAAAGGATGTTGAGAATGTTGGCACTTCCTAAAGAAATAAGAAGAGAAAGTAAGTTAAATAATTTGTGATACATGAAAAGAAAGAAAAACAAAAAGAAGGGAAAAATAGATGCTAGTGATGGGTCCTTCCAATGCAAGAAGAACTCAATCAATTTGAGAGGAACTGGGTATGGACTTTAGTTGATAGGCCTAAGCATCATCCTATTATTTGTACCAAGAGGGTCTTTAGAAATGAACTTGTTGAAAGCGGTACCATTACTAGGAATAAAGCTAGGCTTGTAGCTAAAGGCGATAACCAAGAAGAGGAGATTGATTATGATGAAACCTTTGCCCTCGTTGCTAGATTAAAAGCCATTAACATGTTACTTGCATTTGCATCTTACATGGATTTTAAACTTTTTCAAATGGATGTTAAAAGTGGATTTTTAAATGGCTTCATAGAGAAGGAAGCTTACGTTGAACAACCTTCATGTTTTGAGGATCATGCTTTTCCTGATTATGTTTTCAAGCTAACTGAGGCTCTCTATGGTTTAAAACAAGCTCCAAGAGCTCGGTATGAGAGACTTAGCTCCTTTTTAATGAAATTTTTTTTTTAAAAAGGCAAGGTGGATACAACTCTCTTCATTAAAAGAATGGGGGGATGATATCCTAATTGTTTAAATTTATGTTGATGATATAATCTTTGCTTCCACTAATGTTTACTTGTGTGAAAAATTTTCAAAAAGTATGACAAAATAATTTGAAATGAGCATGATTCCTCGGGTTGCAAATTCAATAAGAAAAGGAGGAAAGCTTCATCAATCAAGCAAAGTACACCAAGGAACTTCTCAAGAAGTTTGGAATGGAAAATAACTCAACAAGCAAAACACCAATGGCTACAACAACCAAACTCAGGAAGGATGAAAATGGCAAACCATTTGAGGAAAAAGCAATATCGAGGTATGATCGGATCACTTTTATATTTAACTGCTAGTAGGCCCAATATTATGTTTTTTATATGTGTTTGTGCACATTTCTAATCATCAACTAAGGAGTCACATCTTCATGCGATTAAAAGAATTTTAAAATATTTGAAAGGTACAATGAATTTGGGTCTTTGGTACCCCATAAGTGCATCTTTTGATATTTTAACCTATTCTAATTCGGACTTTACTAAAAGCTTATTGGATAGAAAAAGTACCTCCGGTACTTCTCAATTACTTTGGCAAAGCTTGATATCTTGGAATAGCAAAAAAAAAGTTTCCATTGCATTATTAACCGTTAAAGTCGAGTATGTGGCAGCCGGTTGTTGTTGTTCTCAAGTTCTTTAAATTAAACAACAATTTAGAGATTATGGTTTTAAATTCACACGTGTTGCTTTCAAATGTGATAATACAAGTGCCATTAATCTCTCCAAAAATCCCATACAACACTCTAGAAGCAAGCATATAGTTATTACACATCATTTCTTACGTGACCATGTGCAAAATGGTTATGTTGTATTGGAATTTATCGGTACAAATAACCAACTTGCAGATATCTTTACCAAACCACTTAATGAGGATCGTATGAATTTCATTAAGTAGGAGCTCGGTATGGTTTATGCTGCATCATTGCATTTTTCATGATATTTTACGTTTTGATGCTTAAAGTATTCTTTGTTAAATGTCTGTGTGATTTTATACACTTGATGTTAACTTGTTTTGATGTGCTTTATGTTATACATATGCCTACATATGTGTGTTTATGCTATCCTTTTGATCTCAATCAAAGACTTTTTAATTGGGTATTGCTTATTTAATAGCCATATTCATTTACTTTGATTGATCATATATCAATTCAAGTATTTTATATGAGCACCATGCCCAATTTACATGAACTTCCACGATTTTAAGTCTCTTAGCATCCTTAAACGCACCCTACTCAAGTTTTTCATACATAATTTTCTATTTTTGTGCATTTTTTGTGAACAACGATCGTTGTGACAGTTGAAAACGATCATTGTGGTCACAATGATCATTATCAAAGTCACAACGAGCTCGTTGTTAAGCTCAATTTTTTCAAAAAGAAGCAAAAAGACACACGAACTCGTGTGATTTTCAGCAATGATCATTTTGAATCAACAACGATCGTTGTTACTTTCACAATGACTGTTGTTATTAGGATTTCTCTATTTTTAAAAAATGATCAGTTTCTTTTTCTACCATAAACAAGTTCATTTTCTCTTTCATCCACTCATTCTCTTTCACCTTTAAATAGATCATTTTGACCTTTTAAGCACTTAAACTGAGTTTTATGACTGAAATCATCATCTAAACGTTATTTTTAACACCTATTTTGAAGATTAAACAAAAAATCACCTTGTTTAATCCCTAATTTCAGTTAGGGTTTTCAATGGGGGGATTTTTGCTTTTCACCTATTTGGCTATTTCCTCTGCAATTTGTGGATTCTTTTAGTAAATAATTATGGTGGGAGAAAGAAGAAGCTTAAGAAGAGTTGTCCAATTAGAAGAATTAGAAGAAAACAGGGAAATCAATGCAAACCCTCCTCCTCTAAGACCCTTGCCAAGACACTCATCCAATATTCAAGGGTCAAGGCCTCAAGTTTCTTCTCGAGTTCCCCCGGCTTCCCTTCTAAGGGCAAGACAACAAGTGAGGTCTCCATCTTCTTCTCAACTCTCTTCAACAGCTCAGGCTGTTCAAGTACGCCTAATAAAACTCAGTAAGAGGCCTTATGAGCAGAGTAGATACATATGTAGAGAAGCTTTGAAGGAGTTAGGAATTTTTAGCCTTCTATGAGTTAAACCTGACTGTTGACACTAATAAACTTCCCAAGTATACATGATCTTTCTTCTTGATGGGAACAAAATATACTCTGTCACCTGCATAATTTGATGCTGCACTTGGTTTTATGACAGAAGGGCATGTGAGTATAGATGCTGGATTTAATATGCATCAAAGGAGAACTTTTTCGAATGAAATTTCCATAGGTAATTTTGAAGGTGGCACTACTGCTATGTCTCAATTGAAGAGTAGGCTTCATTGGTATCTTCAGCACTTCTTGTCATATTCCATCTTCTCTAGGGGCAAAAGTAATAAAAAGGTCAACAATAAAGAGCTCTTCATCATTTACTGTCTGGAAAAGAAGTAGCCAGTGCAAGTAGGAAGATTTTTTTCTGGTATGTTTGAAAGATATTCCTCATAACAAAAATGGGGATATCAATATAGGCGGTTATGTGACTTTGTTGGCTGAAAGCTTAGGTGCCTTTGGTCCTGATGGCATTAATAGACCTTGAGATGGTCTATCACCTTGAGAGATTAGACTTGGGATGAGCTTGATAAGGAACATCAAAGTATTTTTCAAGATGAATAGGAGATGGGTGTATCCCCATGAAGTTGATTCTACTGTTGTAGCTTCTAGATAGCCTACCACTGCTCAGACTGAGAGACAGTCGGATATACCTGAGATTGACCCACTACTAGCCACTGAGGTTGATGCAGATGTTGATTAGGGGCTAAAGGGATTTAGAGCTGAGGAGGCTGCTACAGCTAGTACTGCTCGTGGTGGTTCTTCTGGGATTGGGCCTAGTACTCAGAGGATTCCTTTGGTCATTCCTCCATTTTCACAAACTTATACTTAGAGGACTAGACCCAAGACTGAGACAGGTGTTCCAGATTTAGATATGGATTAGATGTTCAGTCAGATGACTAATTTCATGGAGTAGATAAGCGTTAGGGTAGTTGGAGAGGTCACAGCTTTGGGTGACAGATTGGATAGTTGCATTGATCAGATTGTTGGGCATTTGGATCGCCTATAGCAGAGAGTTAGCTACATTTAGAGGTAGCATGGTTGACAAACTGTATATTTTTTATTCACTTTTTTTTTTTATCATTATGCATGTTTTACTACTACTTTTATTCAGACCGTTTTGGGCTTTTGTTGGTTGTTCATTTTGTGCTTGACATAGTTTCTCCTTATTTGGCTTCTTATCCTTTTTTATGTTGCCAAAGGGGGAGATATTATGAATGCTTTGATGTTTGCTTTGATATATTTTTACTGGTTTGATATATGCATGTGTCTTTCATGATTTGAACAAGCCTTATGATTTATGCTT
>CANYLF011367402.1:0-10248 GCA_948193215.1 Bocquillonia castaneifolia | reverse complement strand
CCTTCTAGAAACAATCTCCCTACACCACTCCTTAATCTTACTTCTATTAACTATCTAGTCCAACTCCCATACTTCTTTTACAAATAGCTCCTCAACTTTTCTTACAATCTAGTCCTTCAATTAATCTAACTCCCATCCATTTTATTTCACACAATTATACTTAATGATACACAATTTATAGAAATGATCAATCAAGAGGTAACTCCTCAAATAATCAATTATTGCCATATAACCAATTAACCACCTCCAACTATTATTTCTTCCAATTACACCCCTCCTACTCACAATCACCAATAAATCAACCTCAATTAATAAAATCAAACATACTAATGATGGCAATACTTAATGAAATGATTAATCATACTTAAAGGCATAATTAATCGATAATTAATTATGGACGTTACACTTACATCAATACCTCAAAAACAGAGAGAAATTGACTACCACTTGCACACACTACTTTGAAAGCAAGCAAAAGAAATCCTTCAGCAAGAGGAAAAGGATAGAAGAGGGAGCGCAACTTCATCGTCACCGGTTCTCTGATGATTCAGCAAAATGGTAAAAACTTAAAGAATATAACGACTACAAGGATCATTCTAGCATCCATACATCATAGAAAGAAGGGTTTGGTTATATCTTTCCATTAGTATTTCCATGTTTTAGCTTTTATAGCTTTATATATTCACATATAACTAAGTTCTTATTGTTTCCTTTTTACATGCCTGTACTCCTGAGACTAAGACGATGAGTTAAGAATGAACACGATGTAGATTTGGAGCCTAAGCAAAGAGAGGGTGGATTCAATCATGTCAATGGATCCATAAGATGATTATCTGTAATAAGCTATTAGGTTAGAAACATAGGGGTTTACTGAGTTATCTAGAGTCATACTTGTTTCTTCTTGTATTGTATTCATAAGATATGTAATAAACAGATGGAAATCTAGCAAAATGACCTCCAGCATCAAGTTACAAGTCCGGACGAACCATCACGAGCTAGTGGGAATCATCCGGCGGAACCTTCGATCATCCGGCTGGATGATTAGGGTTCAACCAGATGTCCCACCTGCTTCTATTATTTTTAAAACTTGGGCCTGGCCCAAGAAATCATCCAACCAAATCATTAATAGAGGTCCGACCAGACGTCCACCTGAGGTCCATGCAAGTTACGTGAACTATAGTCCTTTTTGATGCTTCGAGGTCGATATGAGCCCTCTCCGGGGCTAATCGGTCGATCGATAAGGTTTTTTAACCCTTTTTTTTATTATAGTTGATCACCTAGAATTAACTGTTAAATACTTAACCATATATTTAATAAATAAACTCGATAAATAGTAGAATAAAAATGGTAGAAAATCATTTCACCTTTCCTTTCTTTAAGGGTGTATGTATAATACTGCCATTCGATATTTCAAGTAAATAATAAATAAATTAACGTGCAAATAGTAATTTGTAAATATATGTAAAAATTAATTAGAAACTAATTATGAATGTTTAGCATGTAAATAAATAAGAAAATAATCCATTTGGCTAAATATTATTAAAATAAGTAGTAACCTACTAATGCAGCAATCAGCACTCAATCAATCAAGGTTAATCACATTGGACCTAATTGATGCATTGTATAATGCATAGGAAAATAGTGTTTAATTAGGAATATTTTATGCTTAATTTGAGGATATTTTGTATGATCTTGTACCTATTTTATATGCTTTTTATGTCTCTAATAATTTTTCAAATTTTCTCCAATACTAAATGGTTTTGAGAGGCTTTTAAGATGTTTGAAGGATTTAGGGTCACATGGAGACATTTTGCTAACTTTTGATGCAAGACATGAAAAATGAAAAAGCTGCCAATTGATTGCCTTTGATAATTGATTTCAGAAAATGTTGATATCATTTTGTTATGAGAAGCTTCAGATCATAAGTTTATTTTGTCTATTTTCCATAGGAAAACGAATCACTTTATTTGGAATTAAGATGAAAAAGTTATGATTTGATCATGGTTGGTCGCTCAAATAGCAGTCTTAAGCTGAGCACTAAAATGTTTTATTTAATTTGAGGCTCTAGATGATTGAACTGGAAAAATTTCATTTCTGAAATACTTGTAGGGGAGATCTTGAACTATCAAATGGACTCAAGAATTAGGTCAATTGGAGTTCTCTAGCAAAAGATATTGTTGGTTAAAGTTGGTTGTATTTTTGAAATATAGGAGGAGTCACCATACCTCTTCGGAGCAGCTTGAACCTTTTTGGTAATAACTTTCTTCACAAACATTTGATTGGGGTGATTCAAGTGGCATTGGAAGGATAAGAGACATGGCTACAACTCTTATGTTTTCACAATTTTAAAATTACGTCATCCTAAATTATGAAAATGCCCTTGAAGTTTTTAGTGAAGTTATGGGTAGTTATTCGTGAATGGTTTGGAACTCTTTGTAAGAAATACAACTTTATTTGACCATAGGGGGTATAAAAAGTGGAAGTTATTTTTTGGAAACACATGAGAAATATTATAAAAATTATACAGCACTTTACTTTCAAGGTTTTAGAAGACACAAGGCAATTTTCAAGGCAAATAAGGATGGCATCAAGACTAACTCATTTTTGCAAGAAGACTATGAAGAAGGGTAGTGAGGACTCAATTTCTTCTATCTCTTCAGTATATTATCTTGTGATTATTGATGTTATCATTTGTTTATCTTGTGTTTATAGGGCTATTCAAGATGTATCAAGGCTAATTGCCTAAGAGGTTGGAGTTACAATTTATAGTGTGTATTTATGAACTAAATTTTCTATTTAATGTAATGTGTGGTTTGATTTGATTATGATATGGTTCTTAATGTTGCTTTATATGCTTGATCACCATATTTAGTGTATTATTTAAGGATTCACAATGAGAGTTGACTTTCTTAATGGAAAAACAATCATAATCACTTAAGTTAAAAGATTTTTGAATCTACTTCCAAAGGGGTAAAAAGGATTGACAATGAACTTAATGGTTTTATCTATCTCTACAATGACATGAGAATGCTTGTAGACTCTAGATAAAATACCTTAATTGACAATGAGAGTTGCTTTTAATGACTTTAGGATAATCCTCTAATCAACCATTCATTCTAATAAATTATGATTTAGAAAAGTCATAACATGTTCATTAATTACATTGTGATTTGTAATTCCAATTCTAATTTCTTTGATTGTTTCTCTAAATTAAATTTATTTTTAGTAATTTTTAATTATTTGAATTTTTTTAGTTAGTTTAGAAATAGAATTAATTTAGTGTATATATTGAAAATTCATTTTAACATAATTGGTGAGCCTAAATAATTGAGTATATATTCTAATTAATACTTAATTCTTCAAATTCCCTATGTTTGATACCCACTCCACTATACTAAGTCTTTAGAGACCAGGGTTGTAAATTTGCCCTCATAAAATTTTGGCGCCGTTGTCAGGGAATTTGATTTGAATTAATATTAGTTAAGGATAAGGAAAATTTACGTTAAGACAAGTTTGATTGTTTTTTTTTTGTTTTGTTTTTAAGCTTTTATATTTTGTTTTTGTTTTGTGATGTGTATTATGTTTTGATTTTATTTTATTGAATTATTTAAGTGCATTTTGTCATAGTTTGGATATTTTGTTTGCGTTTTGTTTAAGTTTTGATATATTGTTTATGTTTTCTTGGTGTTAAATTTTATTTTTATTTTATTCCGTTTCACTTGTTTTGTTTGTTTGTTTTTTTTTTCTGAGGAAATAATATGGCACGGGAAAGGAGAACTCTTGGTGATTTTGATATGCCTAATATCATGGACAACAATGGAAGCATTGTTGCCCCCACCATTGCTAACAACAATTTTAATATCAAACCAAGTGTCATCCAAATGGTATGAAATAATCAGTTTGGGGGTTTACCTAGAAAGGATCCTTATGCACGCATCCTCACTTTTCTAAATATTTGTGCAACCTTCAAAATCAATGGAGTAATAAATGATGCTATAAGATTGAGGTTGTTTCCATTTTCGGTGAATGGCAAAGCTAAACTTTGGCTTGCAAGTTTACCAAGTAACTCAATGACCACATGGGATCAACTTAAACAAGCTTTCCTTCACAAGTACTTCCTACCACAAAAGACTGCAAGACTTAGGAATGAGATCAATGCATTCAGGCAAGGGAAGAATGAGACACTCTATGCAACATGGGAAAGATTTAAGGAGCTCCAAAGGCAATGTCCTTACCATGGGTTGCTAGAATGGATGATACCACAAATCTTCTACAATGGGCTCAATGATGAAGATAGGAGTATTGTTAATGCTGCCTCAAGTTGAAAGTGGTTGACTAAAACACCATTGGAATCCATTACTCTACTAGAGGAACTTGCATCTCAAGGTTACATGGGTGATGACAATACTTTGGCTAAAGAAAAATGAGTTCTAGAGCTAAATATCATCAATTTGTTGATTGCTAAATTGGATGCTCTCACTAAATTGGTAAGTAAGTCGTAAATAAATATGGTTGAGAATTCTAATATTATTTGTGAGTTTTGTGCATGTCCTCATTCTTATTTTGAGTGCAATGCTACTAATGGGGAAGTAAATTTCTTACAAGGAGGAAATAACCTAAGTCCTAACCTACACAATTACACCCCAGAATGGAGAAACCATCCAAACGTTTCATGGTCAAACCCATCAAACCAACTAAACCCATCACTTAACCAAAACACTTACACCATAAATCAACCTTTTTATTCACCACCCAAATCTAATTTGGAAAACCTTGTAGAACAATTCATAAACCAACAAATTACCACCAACAAACAACATGAGGACCAGTTTCAACAAATCAATTCAAAAATAGATCAACTTGCTTCTCATAACCATATCCTTGAAACTCAAATTGCTCAACAAGCTTCTTTGATTCCTAGGCCGATTGGAAAGTTTCCAAGCCAACCAAAATTCTCACCAAATGAGACTTGTCAAGCAATCACCTTAAGAAGTGATAAAGAGTTAAAGAGTGATGTTGGTACAATGGGTGCTAAAGTGACTTTGGATGTAATTGATGATGATGTTGGGAATGAGCTTAATAAGAAGATGGATGAGGTTGTGATAGACATTGATAATAGGAAAACAAATGAAGAAAAAGAGGTTTCTAGTGAGACTAAGAAGGGAATTGAGATATCCAATAAAGATGATGATGAACCTCATGTGGATTTAGGGACTATTCCATTTCCTCAACGGTTTGTGAGAAGTAACTTGGATAAACAATTTGGCAAGTTCTTGGAACATCTTAAGGAAATCATCATCACATTGCCCTTTATGGATGTTATAAAAGATATGCCTTCATGGGGAAAGTTTTTAAAAGACCTCATCAACAACAAGAACAAGTTAGAAGAGGATGGACAGATAGCTCTCACTGAAGAATCAAAAGCTATGGCACTATCATACTTTCATAATCATATAGCTTCAAGTTTTGAATCACAAAGGAATGGTAGAGTTGAACCAAGTTCTACTTCAACAAAAACAAATTCAAAGTTGGAATTGAAACCATTCGCCCGTGACTTAAAAGAGGCATTCTTTGAGTTTGATTAGGCATTTGAAAGGTAAGGTCAAGCTATAGACCTTAAATTTAGCAATGTACTAACTTATTTTTACTTTATTTTTAATTTTAAAATTGTCTTAATTTACATGTCTATTTTAATTTCTACATAACTTATTTTTAAGTATTTTATTTATTTATTTTATATAGTTTTAATTTAGATTATTATAATTTTTTTATATTTTTATTATGATTTCATTTTATTAGACAACTATTAGATACATTTGGTTTTAATTGAATAGGGGTTAATTTTATTGATTTTAAGAATACAATATTTTCATAGTTTTTATTTGTTTTATTATTATAAATCTTTAACTCTAAGATTTGTATCATTTTCATTTAATTTAATTAGTTTAATTTGAAGGAAAAAAAAAGAAGAAGGAAAAAATTATTTAATCTAAAAAAAGAAAGGCAGCAGTGAGTAACATATAGCGAGTCATGTCAAGGTCTATCTTTGTCACGAGTCGTTACACTCTTGTTTCGGGAAATTAACGTTTCCACGTTACTAATATAAATTGGCCAAACAGAGAAGTTATTGGAATGACTTGTACAGGCCCTTAAGCCTTCTTGCGAATCGTACACATGTGTATTCTGGGAGAAAGCATATATTCTCAACCAATTAACAACAACGGTTACATTTTCAAATTTTATTCAAATGTTGTTGTCTTCCTTGGCCAAAGCTGACGTTCTTTCATTTTGATTTCAAATGGTTTATATATTCTTCTTCTTTTTCTTTTACTTTCTCAAATTACAATCAGTTTACATTCCTTTTATTTACTATATTTTAAGTTCTTTCGTTCTTTTCCTTTTTCCTTTTTATTTATCTTTTCAATATTTTATTATTATTATTATTATTATTTTTATTAGTTGCTCTTTGGGAAAAAGACTCCAAGTCCATTTTTTTTCTTTTCATTTTTTTTACTCTTTTTATTTTCTCATTATTTAATTTCCATTTCTTTATTTACTATTATTATTATTATTATTAATATTATTATTATTATTATTATTATTATTATTTTAGTCAAAGGTTACCATGTACTCACTCTTACACCCCCTAGACACTTTCAAACACTCTTTAACTTTTCCATGCATATAACTCAACACCAAATTTATATGCACATACAAAAAAAACATATTTTCTAAATCTTTTTTTTTCTCTCCATAAAACCTTTTCATTCTTTTCTCTCTGCACCACTCTACATATTGCAAAAAAAAAAAAAATTTTGACACTCCAATATTTCATTTCCTTTTTTTTTCCTCTCATATTTTCATTCCATATTCCCTACCTCCCTAATCTTTGTCATTCTTAAAAAAATATGTACTTAATATTTCCCCTTATAGCATTTCCATTGATACCATATACATCTTTTCTACTATTTTTTTAGTAATTTTTTAATGGGAAAAATAAAGGGATCATATGGGTTCTTAGTACCCATACTTTTATGGGTGGGGGAAGTTCTCAATTTCCTAGTGATTTTCTTGTATGGCAACAAGTACTCCATGGCCAATAAGTTATAATTCAACAACTTAAGACCTTAAATGTTAGATAAGTTTCCTTGCCCATGTACTTTTTACTTTTATTTTACCTTTATTTTATTTTCTTATTAAATATACATTGAGGGCAACGTATCACTTAAGTGTGGGGGAAGATTAGTATGCTTTATGCATTATCTTTATATTTAAGTTTATTTCCTTAGTTGTTTGAATTTTTAGTACTTTTAGGAAGTTGTTGTTTTCCTTTGGATGTACTTTGTCATTCCCTATGGTATGTAAAAAAAAAAAGAAGAAGTTTAAGGTAAGTTTCTCTTTAGTTTAATTACATTTTCCACTAATTCATGCTCATTTTATTATTTAATTCTAGGAATGATTAGTAGTAATTTGTTTTATTTTGAAAGTTTTTTAAATGGTAACAAGAAAGACAATGCTAGTATAAATTTGAAAGTTTTTATTGTTTGGTCTTAATAGTGAGTAAATCTTGAAATAGAGTATGAATTTTAATTAGATTTTGATCCTTGAATTAATTAATTTGACTTGAGACTAAGAAGTGAAAAGAAATTTATAATGGGAAACTATAGCCATAATTTATACCAATAATGGATGAGGACTTTGAAATGCTTGACAAAAAAATAAAAGAAAGAAAAAAAATTGCCTATTCCTCTAGCTTGTAAAATTGAAGCTATGAATAGGGCTAGTAGCCACTTGAAATTGTGATGAGAACTAAGTAGGTTTTGTGCATTTGTGTTTGCTCCTCATTTGCATTCATTCAGAAAGGTTCTATTGATATTTCATGTAAGGTTTTAAATAAAAAAAAAAGAGAGAAGAAAAAATTATAAAAGATTTTTCAAGCATGTCAAAAAATTCCATGAGGCTATGTTGTATGGTGTGTGTGCTTTTAATTGTCCCATAATTATTACTAATTTCATAGGATTAGTCAAATGAATGAAGTTCTTGGTGAGAAGTTGAGTTGAGAGGACTATTTTAGATTGAGATTTGATTACTAATGCTACTAACCAATATATACTTTCTTATTCATGCTATGCATTGTCTTTGTTGGTGCTACATAGAGAGCTTGAATTGTTGTTCTGAAATTACTTCTTTTTATTCCTTGGATTAAACTCTATAATGAAACTTATTAGTGGTCAAACTTTTTGAACTTTGAGAAATGTACATTTGTTTTTATTTGCTCCCATGTTTTTAATTTTTATTTAGTTTGCTTGAGGGCAAGCAAAAGGCTAATTGTGGGAGAATTTGATGCAATGTATATTGCATAGGAAAAATAGGGTTCAGCTAAGGAGATTGTTTACTTAATTTGAGGATATTTGCATTGATCTTGTACCTATTTTATATGCCTTTTATGTCTCTAATAATTTTCAAGTTTTCTCCAAAACTAAATGGTTTTGAGACCTCTTGTAAGTTATTTGAAGGTTTTAGGGTCACATGGAGACATTACAAGACATTTTGCTAACCTTTTATTCAAGACATGGAAAATGTGAAAGCTGCATATCAAGTGACTTTGATTATCAATTATAGAAAATGTAGCTATGATTTTGTCATGAGAAGCTCTAGATTAGAAGATCATTTTATCTACTTTAATTGGAAAAAAAGAATCACCTCAATTGGATTTGGGATGAAAAAGTTATGATTTTATCATTGGAGGTTGCACGGTTTGTATTCTCAAACTGAGCACTGAAATGTTTTGTCCGATTTGAGGCTCAAGATGATCGAACTGGAAAATTTTATCTCTTCCAAAATTATAGAGGAGATTGAGATTTTCAAGATAGGCTCTATAATTAGGTCAATCGGAGTTATATTGACCAAGATATGGCTGGTCAAAGTTGGTCATACTGCTGGAACTTTGAAGTCAAATGAATCAAGAATTTTGGAGTTGGATTTGTCACGAGTCAGCACACCTTGACTCAGTAGTGATGACTCGTTACAGAGAGCATTGAGTGACAAGTCGGCACATCCATCACTAGTGGTGACGACTCGTGACAAGTGAAGAAATGTGAAACCTCTTCATAGCAGCTCACACCTTTTTGGCCATAACTTCCTTTACAAAACTCAGATTAAGGCGATTTAAGTGGCGTTAGAAAGCTAAGAGATAGGGCTACAACTTTTGTGTTTTAAATATTTTTAAATTTTGTCATCTGAAATGATGAAATTGCCCTTGAAGTTTTTGATGAAGTTTTGGGTAGTTATTGGTGAATGGTTTGGAACTCTTTGTAAGAAATACAACTTATTCTAACCATATGGGTATAAAAAGTGAAAGTTATTTCTAGAAACACCTGAGAAAACATAAAAAATCATTAGGAAACATTTGTGTAAAATTAGTTTAAGTATTTTAGAAATAAATGGTATTTTCTTTCAAGACAATCAAGGAGATACTTCAAGACTTCTTTCAAACATAAGAAGATTTCAAGAAGGGTAGTAAAGGCTATGTTTCTTCTATCTTTTCTGTATTTTCTTATGTTATTATTGATGTTCTTCTCTTCATCTTCCATTTTTGAAGAATTGTTCAAGATGTATCAAGGCTAATTGCCTTAGAATTGAAATTGCAATGCCTTTGTGGTATATGTTGAACTATATTTATATTTAATGTAATGTTTGATTTGATTTGATTATGTGTTGAGATTGAATGTTCCTTTATATGATTGGCCATCATATTTAGTGTGTTGGTTAGGGATTCATGACGAGAGTTGGCTTCCCTAATGGAAAACCATCCATAATCACTCTAGTTAAAATTTTTTGAGTCTACTTCAAGAGGGGTAAAAAGGATTGGCAAAGAACTTCATGGTTTTGTCTATCTCTACAATGACATGAGAATGCTCGTAGACTTTAGATGAAATACCTTAATCTATAATGAGAGTTGCTTTTAATGATTTTAGGTCAAGCCTCCAATCAGTCATACATTCGACAAAATTATGATTAAGATGAATCATACTATGTTCAATTATAATATTTGTGGTTGTAATTTCAATTTTAAATCCTTGAATTGTTTTATTTTTATTAATTAGGATTAGTAATTAATTTATAATTTTATGTAGTTAGTAAATTAATTTAGGAATTAATTTAATTTAGAATTAAAAAACTCTACTTATAATAATTGGTAAGCCTAAACATTTTAGTATTTATTCATATTAATACTTAACACTAAAA
>CANYLF011367241.1:0-15319 GCA_948193215.1 Bocquillonia castaneifolia | reverse complement strand
CATTCATGTCTTTCCATGCATCTTCCAACATCTTTTTAATCTCTTCAATCGCCTTCTCTTTTGAGACTCCATATTCTTTCATGTAGTAAATCCAAGCTGAACCTTTATTTTCTTCATCCTATTTAATTTACATGGACAAATAATATGACCATTACGGAAGAATATAGTGCAGAACTAGGGCTGTGCAAAAACCAAACCAGTCAATTTTCGGTTCGGTTTTCTTCAGTTTTCATTTTTCAAAAACTTTTAAGTTTCGGTTCGGTTTAGTTTTTGATTTTTTTATCCAAAAACCAAATCGAACCGCTAAACTCACTGAACCGAGCTCGTTAAGTTTTATCCCTGCACATTTCGATTTAGTTCGATTTTGAAAATCAAAAAAACTTTAGTTCAGTTTGATTTGGTTATAACGGAATGCACACCCCAAAGCAGAACACTTTGAAATAGAATATAACATACCAAAAGAAAAAAAATAGAATCTTGACCATTTATTAAGTATTATGTCAAATAAGGGTAACTTAATGTTTTTAATTCAATTATATTCATAATTTTAGTTTTTCTTACCGAATAATGACAAAATGTTATTTATATTTTTTAAAAATTCATAAAAATTAATTGGAGTGAATTTTCATCTGATTTCAATGAATATATATACGGTACATACCTTGCGTGAACCAACGACGATGTAACGGCCAGGTAATTTGCAAGTTTCAACAATCCGTGGATTAGCTTTTAACCATTCATACCCAAGGGTGGTTGGTCAAAGACTTTGAGGGCCTCCATTTGATCGAGGGTTCGATCCGCGATTTCTCTCCTTTCTTGGGTACTGGATTTGTGGCCCCTATGAGACTTTTACTGGGCGTTAGTATCGGAATAGTGAATTAGTCTGGTCAACCGTAAAACGCGGACTGAGTTACCACTGTCAGGCAACTCCACCAATCCAAAAAAAAAAAAGTTTTTAGCCATTCATATTCTTTAGCCCCAGCAAGTTTTTCCATTCCAAGGAAGGCAGTTGATGTCAAAAGAGAAATAGTGCATGCAGTCATCGCATTTTGCATGTACACGCTAGTGGTAAATATTTCTCATAATTCCACTGTGCATCACGATAGCAGGATCTCACCAGTTCCTTGAACTGACATATAGGTAATTAGTCAATTATCTATGTGCGTTTATACATGTATCTAATTATAATCACAATCAAGTTGGGCAACAAAAGGTCAGTTAGGTCCCTAATATTGTAAACAATATCAAATAAGGACAATTTCATATTTTTGAATCATCTGAATTCACAAATTGTGATTTTAATATCAAATGAGGACAAAATTTATAAAATAAAAATCACACTTCAAATAATATACAATATCAATAAAACTTTAGCAATAATTATTCCAATAAATTTAACATATTTTTTAGGATAAATATATAAAAATAATTGTATCATTTTTTTGATAAGTAAAAAAAATTGTATCATCTTGATATATGTTATATTTTATATGATTTTTTCAATTTTATTCACTAAGAAATAAGAAAAAAATAATTAATTGGTAGAAATTTGTTTTAAAAAAATTAAAATTTAAAATAGATTTCTTATAACATATATATAAAAAATCAAATGAAAATTCATTTAAAGATATATACATAAATTTTTTTTATCTATATTTAATACTAAAATCACAAGTTGTGAATCCAGATGATCAAAAAATGTGAAATTGTTCGTATTTAATTCTGTGTTATAACTTTATGAATCTAGCTGACCGTTTGGTATTAAATTGGGCATTAATTAGATGCTTAATTACCTTTTCCTTTGTGTGAGAGATACTATATAATCTTCCATTCTTGCTAGCAACCTTCTCCATCTCATCAACAAAACATAAGCTTTCTCTATAGATTGCCTTCAAATGTTTTGCAGGTAGCTGTGGCATCAATGTCGAACCTGGAAATATAATTACTTAAAAGACCCATCTTTAAAATTACGAAAGCCTTGGGAATTAATAACCTTATCAATAATGGTAAAAAAAAAATGTTTTAATATGATCTCTGACTATTTAAGGGGCACACCATTGTTGATTCCACCACTTAAATACAAAATTCCAAATATTGAGTCATAAGTTAATTTTAGTATGACTAGTAAAACTCGTGCTCATTCCAAGCTACATCAAATAAGTCCTTTTTTTCACTAAATTGTCTCCTAAATTTAAGGTTTCCAAGAAAGCAACCCATGAGAAAGCGATTTCCTTAGGGGAAGCAATGCACTTCCACAGTTCAGGAAATTAAAATGGGTATTAATTATTTTAAGACCATATATGCTTTTTAAGACTAGTTTATAATGAATACTAAGTATCTTCTTAGATGATGGCTGAAACACCACATGTCCAAGCAACACTATCATGCTAGTTTTAGATATTCAATTTACCATTTAAATAATTGATACGAATCATTCCTTTAAACTTAAAAGGCCCACGAGATCCATTTCATCTTAGGCTCACGTTAGCCCATTATGTGTCTTGACACCTTGAATCCTAAGTCAAGGAGGACTCTCTCACCACAAGGGGGGTTCCTAATCCTAGGGGGACTCTGACTCACTACAGGAAGGGAGGACTCCAAAGCCTATTAGGACAAGGATTCCTAGGCTTAAGGGGGATTGTTCCTACTTCTATATAAACCCCTGCCATCCAGGGTATCAGGTATCATACTCTCATTCTAATACATTCATAGCTCTCAAGAGAATATCTCTAACTTGAGCGTCAGAGTCAGACCCCGGGGACCACCCCAAGTCTCTCTCTTTTTGTGCAGGTTAGGCTAACTTCGGTGATCAGATATCCTCAAGGGAACCTCAGGCAAGGCTTTATTCTTGGAGAAGCATTCTGAACGTTTTATTAGTACTGTGAGCGTGGCCTGTTTCTAATTCAAAAATAGTTCATCATGACAAATAACGACCCTCTCTACCGTATGCCTCCTTGCTTCTTTGGCTCAAGGAAACTTACGGCGTGGATGCCGCAACCACCAAGAACTACTCAGGGGACTCCCCACACTCAACAACCACCAAAGTTTCTAGTTCCCACTGCTAATCAAACTCCTCAACATACTTTAACTTTTGGGATACTGAATCCTCAAATTCCAGGACTCCCACCCCTACCATTAGGAACTCCTCCTATCACACCAGATCCACCGGTAACCTCCATGCCACAACTGGTGCCCCCTGCTCCATTAAGGCCTCCGAGAACAGATTATAATATTCCTTACTTACCTCCTCCACCTGCCTGTCACCCAGGCCTTACGTTCGTTCCGATTCAAGGAATTCTCATTCCCCGACCTAATAATGACATTCCCCCTCCACCGGGAGTGCTAGCTCAAAGTTATGTGTCCATACTTCAAGGGCACCATGAATATGTTCCCCAATTCGTTCCCCCTCCTGGGCCGCAAGGAGATAAATTTGATGGTGGAAGGAAGGAAGGGGGGAATGACCTGGAGGATGCATCCTCCCATCCTACTAACACAAGGGGAAGGGTGGGAAGTAGCATGATTAGTGCAGCTGATGTAGCCAAAATTTTGGATGAAGCATGTCAGAAGTTTGATGACAAAATCCAAGATATTAAAGGTTGGGTAGAAACAAGGGATATGCAGCCCAAAAAGAAAACTAAGAAGAAAACGCAGAAAGTCACCCCCTTTGTCCTAGAGATCAAGGAGAGAGCGCCTAAAGGGGGAAAAGAGCAAAGAGAAAGGGAAATTGCACAAAGGGTGGTGCAGGAGGAGGATGAAAAGGAAAAGATAGAAAAACAAGTCAGAGAAGTCATTGGCAAGATGGGCATGCAAGACTTCAATCCTGGGTTCAATTTAAAAAACAAGTCACCCTTGGCTCAACAAATTCCAGATAAACCTTTACCCAAATGATTTAAGTTCCCCACACTAGATGTTTACTCGGGAAGGTCCGATCCGGCAAACCATGTCTACAAATTTCAGACATCTATGAGTGTCCAAACTAGTGAGGACTACATATGGTGCAAATTCTTCCCAACTACCTTACAGGGGAACGCCGCTGATTGGTATAAAACACCACCCCGTAATTCTATACACTCCTTCAGACAGCTCGCCACTGCTTTCAGGCAGAGATTTACAGCTTCCATTCAACAGAGAAAAGTGTCAGTAGCCTATTCTCCATCCAGCAAAGAGAAGGCAAACCCTTGAGAAAATACATAGAGCGATTCAATGATGAGATCACCAAGATTGAAGATATGAACCAAGGGGTAGCCTGCTCTGCTATGCTTCATGGCACAACAAATGAAGAATTCAGGAGAGAACTATTAGCTAAAGCTCCTAATAATGTAGAAGCCCTAATGGCACTCGCCAACACTACCATAAGAGTGGATGATGGTTAGCATTATTTGAAGAAAATGAAGGAATACAAAAGAGAGCTTTCCCCAAGGGGAGACAGGAGATCCCCAAAAAGGAGCAAAAGCTCAGAAGGTAATAATGGTTCTAGGAGTTCCAATTTCTCCAAATACACATCCCTTAATACATCTAAAGAGCGGATCCTCATGCACATCAAAGAAAATGGAGAAAGGATAGGATGGCCAAAGAGGATGAGCTCTTACACTACTGAGAGAAGGGATAACGGCAAGTATTGCCAGTTCCATAAAGACGTAGGCCATGATACAGAGCAATGTAATCACTTGAAAAAAGAGATAGAAAAGCTCATACAGGCCGGCTCCCTTAGGCGATTTATCAAAAGGGACGATCATAACAGACCCACTTATGATAGAGATGACCGAAGAAATGACAGAGATATAGAGAGATGAGACAACATGTAAGAAGAAAGGCCTAGAGATCAAAGAGGCAATAGAGGGGAATATAAAAGGAATGACAGAAGACAAGAAAGGAGGTGAGACCATTGAGATGAAGAAAATAGTGACAAGGCCGAGGGTTGTAGAAAAGCTAGAGGAGGAACTGTCAAACACATATATGTGATTGCTGGGGGAATCGCAGGAGGCGATAGTTCTACTAAGAGAAAAAGGTCAGCCAGGTTCGTTTATTCGGTCAATTCAAAGGCAGTTCTAGCGGAACAGATTGGAACGGTTCAGGTTTCAGATGCAGATAAATGGGCAACTATAACCCCCCATGAAGACACTCTAGTAGTCAAAGCTCTAATTCACAATTGCATGGTCCACAATATACTAGTGGATACGGGAAGCTCAGTGAATCTCCTCACCCTTAAAGTATTGACAAAATGAAGTTAGACCAGGCCAAGCTGTCCCCTGTCAACACTCCCCTGGTAAGCCTTGGAGGAAAATCAACAACAATAGTAGGTTTGATTAAGCTGGATGTAGAGTTGGGTGAAGGAAACATAACCAAGGCACTTCAAGTAGAGTTTATGGCAGTCGATATCCCCTTTGAATACAATGCTATCATTGTGAGAACTATTCTCAATGAAAAATGCGCTAGCATTTGCATATGATATTTGCTCCTGAAGATCCCTACCTCGAAAGGAGAGGCTATAATCAAAGGCGACCAGAGGCAAGCAAAGATCGCCTATTGTCAGGCACTAAAAGGAGTATTCTCAACTATTATCAAAGCGGAGAACATTCAACCAAAGGAAAATAAAGTCGAACCCGTTGGAGTGATCCAAAACAAAGCTCTGGGATTAGGCAAGGAAATAAAGGTAGGAGAGATGAACCCGGTGATCCTACTGGAAACTTTGCAAACACTATTAGAATTCTAGGATACTTTTGCCTGGATTGAAAATGAGCTAACAGGGGTTAGTAGAGAAGTCATGGTCCATAAGCTAAACGTCGACCCAACAATCGCCCCCATTGTACAAAAGAAAAGGAAACATAGCTGCCCCAAACAGATCGCTATAAGCGAAGAGATCAATAAGCTATTGAAAATGGGGGCAATCAGGGAAGTCCAATACCCTGAATGGTTGACAAACATGGTAATGTTAAAGAAACCCAATGGTTCATACAGAAAGTGTGTGGACTTTACTGATATGAATAAGGCATGTCCAAAGGATAGCTATCCACTACCGTAAATTGATCGATTGGTAGACTCCACTATAGGCCATTAGTTATATTCACTAGTGGATACAAAGTCTGGATACCACCAGATACCAATGCACAAACCCGATGAAGCCAAAACCGCCTTCACCACTCATCAAGGTACGTATTGCTACATAAAGATGCCTTTTGGCTTGAAGAATGCAGGAGCCACCTTCCAAAGGATGGTCAATAAGATGTTCAAAGACAACATAGGCAGAAACATAGAAATCTATGTCGATGATATGATAGTCAAGTCAAGGCGGGCAGAGGAACACCTTAAAAATTTGAAAGAAGTCTTGGAGATCCTTAGAAGATTCAACCTCAAGTTAAACCTAGAGAAGTGTGTCTTCAGAGTTAAATCAGGCAAGTTTCTGGGTTTCATGGTGTCTGAAAGGGGGATCGAGGCTAACCCAGACAAGATCCAGGCGATCATCAACATGGAACCACCCAAAATGCTTAATAAGGTTCAAAAACTCAACGGGTGAATTACCTCCCTAGGGCGATTCATCTCCAGCTTGGCTAAAAGATGCCTTCCATTCTTTAAGACCTTGAAAGATCCTAAAAACTTTTAGAGGTCAGATGATTGCTTGGAAGCCTTCCAATAAATTATGACATTCTTGACATCTCCCCCACTACTGAGTAGGCCAATAGAAGGGGAAACTTTGTACCTTTACTTAGCCACCACAGAGGAAATAGTGGCAGCAGTACTCATAAGAGAAGAAGACGGTGAACAGTTTCCTATTTACTACATCAGCAAGGTGTTGCATGATGTTGAGCTCAATTATCCAAGGTTAGAAAAATTTTCCTTTGCACTGTTAATAGCAACGCAAAAGCTAAAGCATTACTTCAAGGCACACCCGGTAGTAGTCAAAATAGACAGCCCTCTAATAAAGGTGTTACAAAAAGCAAAGGCCTCAGGAAGAATAGCTGAGTGGGTGATCCATATTGGAAGCCTAGGTGTTACCTATGAACCACGAAAAGCACAAAAGGCCCGAGTACTGGCAGATTTCATGGCAGAAATAACACTAGAGGAACTCAAGGCCCCTAAGGAGATCTCCCCCATGGAAATTAATGGTTGAAGGAGAAGTTTGCTCAGTAGGGGCAGGTATTGGCATCTTAATCAAAGGACCAGACAAGATAGAAATCAAGTATGCAGCCAGAATAGGGTTCACCACTTCTAATAATGTGGCTGAATAAGAAGCTCTTATCCTTGGAATACAAATCACCCTAGAGATAGGCATCACAGATCTGGAAATTTACAGTGACTCATAGTTGGTTGTGAACCAAGTTTTGGGTACTTTCCAAGTGAATGAGGATATGACTAGGTATGTCTCCACGGTAAAGCAACTCATTGCAGAAGGAGAAAAAAGGAACGATGGCCAGTAGCGAATATCACAAATCCCCTGAACGAAAAATCAAGGGCCTGATAACATCGCAAAGATGGTTGTAGAGGGTATGTGCTGATTGAAGAGATAAAATCTCCCAATATTGCCAAGGCCAATATCCTACCAGTTGAAGATAATAGAGGCTGGATGGAACCGATTATCCAGTACCTGGAAAATGGTGTCCTACCAAACGATCCAAGAGAATCTAGAAGGTTAATAAAGAAAGCCATCGAATATGCTTATAAAGAAGGAGAATTGAGAAAAAGGTCCAAAAGCCAACCTTGGCTTAAATTCTTGAGCAAAACGGAAGCAGATTAAGTTTTGAGTGAAATTCATGAAGGAATAGGAGCTGCTCATGAAGGGGCTAATGTGCTCACCAGAAAAGTGATTCTAAGAGGATACTATTGGCCCACCATAAAAAGGGATGCTAAGAATTTTGTGTCCAAATCTGAGGCATGTCAATTTGATGCCAATATACACCATAAGCCTACAGAGAATATGGCCTCAATATGGAGTGAATGGCCATTCACCCAGCAGAGGATGGACATCCTAGGTCCGTTCCCCTTAGCCAAAGCACAGAAGAAATTCTTAATAGTGGCGATTGACCACTTTACTATGTGGATTGAAGCAGAAGCAGTCCCAATAATTACATCTCAAAGGGTCCAAGACTTCTTTTTCAAATAGGGCATATGCAGGTTTGGGATTCCCTACACTCTCATTACAGACAATGGCGCACAGTTCGCCTCCCAATCATTTAGGTGTAACATCCCCAAATTTAATTACATGCATTAGTGATTAATTGGCATCATTAGTATGTTTAATTTTGTTAATTGTGGATGATTCATTGATGATTATATGTAGGAGGGGAGTAATTGGAAGTAATAATAGTTGGAGGTGGTTATATTGTAGTGTTTGATTGTTTAAGGAGCAAATGGTAATTTTTCTTTAATTTTGTTTAAAAGTCAAAGATTAATCTTTAAGGGACCAATAAGAATTTTTCAAACAATATAAATAAATAAAAAAGAAATTATTTTGGGTGGATAAGAAGAAGGAAAAGGGGAGATCTTTAAAAAAAAAACAAAACAACAAAGAAAAAAAAAGAAAATCGGCAAGAAAAGAAAAAGGAAAGAAAGGGAGAAAGGAAGGAGGAAAAGAAGAGAAAGAAGAGAGAAAAAAAAAAGGAAAAGGAAAGGGAGAAGATTTTGAGAAGAAAGTCATAAATTGGTAAGTTATCTTTAGTTAATTGTTATTAATGGACGTTAATTGGTTTGTTTATGGTTAGGGAGTTAGGGTTTATGAGATTTTTGGGGGTTTTTGGATAGAATTGTTTAAAGATGGAATTGATGTTCTTAAAGGAGATATTTGAGTGTTAATTGTAAGTATTGTTGTTGAATTGATGTTATTGTTGTTTATGTTACCCTAATTGATTGTTTATAGTTGGGAGGTTAAGAGCTGTAGGGATTAAGATTTAATTATGGTAGAATTATGTGTTTATGTATGTAATTTGTGTGTGATGTGTTTGATTGATGCTTTAAGGGAACAAAGTATAGCTTGGAGGTTGGTTGGAGCAACTTCGATGCTCAAGAAAGTTATGGATAGCAAGTTATTAGTAAATAACTATTAATACTAATTGTATTATTTGTTTTGTATGGCCTAATTGGTATATTGTCTTTATATACATATAATTAGTATGAATTATTAGTTAAAAGTAATATTATGAATATAGTTTATGAATTGATGGTGGTTAAATAGTTGGTTGAGAATGAATGGAATGAAGGTTGATTATTATGAATGGTTTGTGTATAAGAATGTGTTAGATCAATGTATTGTGGTTGAAATGTGTGAATTTGTTAAGTAATTGTTTTGAAAGTGATATATGAATTGATGTAATTTCTTGTTGTGATGAGCATTTAAATAATTTGTGAAGTGAAAGTTGTGATGTGGTTTGAAAATGAGAAGAATGAGGATTGATAAGAAATTGAAATGGGATTGATGGAATCAAAGTGGAAATGAGATGAATTTGTGAGATACGTGATTTGTGGTGGAATTGTTGAGGAAAGTATTGAATTGAGTTAAGATGATATAATTGTGATTATTGTTGATTGAATTGATGATTTGGTTTGATTACATGATTGAATGGAATGGTTGATTGTTAAGTTAAGATGATTGTTGATTGGTTGTTGGTTCATTGTTTCATTATGTTTGGCTTGGTAATGAGCTGGATTGTCTAAGTGTTTGGTTAGGAATTGGTAACCCAAGATTTGAGATTTGAAATGTATGCATACATATGAGAAACCCCTAGAAAAGTGAAAAGGGGAAATGAAATGAATGATGTTAAACCCCTAGAAAAGTGAAGAGGGGAATTGGTTCACCAATGAGATATATTTGATATTGAAAAAGATGTGAAATATGATATTGAAAAGATGGAAGTTAGTGAAAAAGATGTGATCGGGTTACCATTCTTTAAACCAATCATTTAGATAGTTTATCTAATTATCAAGGTTGATTTGTAATTGTGAGTTGTGGTATTGAATTGTGATTGTGAATGTGTATTATGATTGAGATTATGAATTTGAGGATTTGAGTTTTGTGAATGGAGAGTTATGATGGAAAGTTGAGTTAATGATGTGATGAAAATGTTAATTGCTATTTGAGGTAATGAACCTAATGAGAAATTGTTGATAGATTTGACAACTTTGTAATTGAAGATGCAAAGTTTTGTGCGGGTTAATAAGTCGTGAAATCATGGATTGGTGGATATATATATATATATATATATATAAGTTTATATACTGGAAATTTGGAATCTTCCTATATATATATGTGTGTGTGTGTGTGTGTATATATATATACTGAGGTAAGTATTAGTAGTTATTTATTTACTGAGTTGCCTGCTCACCCCTTGGCATTATTTTTTCAGGTTGTGGATTATTAAGACTCGGAAGTCTACGTGCTTTCCATTAGAGTTCAGGTGGCCAGTGGAGTATTAACTCCTTTTATGTGTTTTAAATTGCATATTATCTATGTTGTATCTAACTTTTGGATTGTTATGTATTAAGTATGTATTGAGTGTCAATCATAAGATTAATGGTGTAATTTTTATGTAATTATTGTTTTAAGATTATGAGTAAAGTGTGGTGCAAGTGGTTGTTATGGTATTATGATTTTCTAGGTTTTTAGTCAAGTTTTAACTTTAAAATTTTTAGCTTTTCAGACCTCTAAGTTGTGCCCGTGACTTATGAAATCGCGCCTGTGATTTTAAGTCCAGAATATCCATTTCTCTTGGTTTGAAAAGTAGCGCTCGTGATTTTGAATATCGCGCTTGCGACCTCCACTCCAGAATTACCCTGTTTCTGTTTCCTTGATCCCGCCCGCGATCTGTCTGGTCGCGCCCGCGACCTACCATTTTACCTTAATTTTCTTAAAATTGTTTAATATTTGTGGTGTTACATTAGGAACTTTTGCTAAGCCTTTCAAATTGAGCAAAAATTTTCCTTAATTCATCATCCTAAGACTAATGGACAGGCTGAGTCAGCCAATAGGATCATTCTTCAAGGACTCAAGAAAAGGTTAGAGTAAGAATAAACCAACTGGGTAGATCATCTATTCAGTGTCCTATGGTCCTACAGAACAACTCCAAGAGGTCCTACAGGGGAAACCCCATTCGCCCTATGTTATGAGTCAGAGGTTGTGGTCCCAGTAGAAATTAGGGAAAGGAACTTCAGAACTGAGGAACTCTCACCCATTAACAAGCAAGACCATCAGGTAATTTTAGACCTGTTGCCGAGAAGGCAAGATCATGGATATTTGAGAATGATGGCATGCCAACTAAAAATGGCACGATTCCATAATAGGCGAGTCCGTGAAAGGAAATTTGAAGAAGGGGAGCTGGTCCTTAGAAAGAATGAAGTATCCACACAGGGAACTGGCAAGCTACATGCTAATTGAGAAGGCCCTTATCAAATAGCCAAAGTCATTGGCAAAGGCGCTTACAAGCTTAAAACACTTTTAGGGGAAGAAATCCCCAAATCATGGGACGACGAGCACCTTAGAAAATTCCACCACTAAAAAGACCTTACTACAGCTAAGGCGAGTCCACATCCCTCATAGAAGCTGGGACAAAAAAACCTCTTATCGTAACTGAGGTACCTATCTATTTTATATTTAAGTTTTTCTTTCCTTTCATTTACATAAAGAAACAGATGTAAGGCGAAGGGGAGCCTAACTCAAATCCCCCAGAAATTCAATAAAGTCATCATTTGCTAAAATCTAGCTTGATACAACTTAAAAAGACTGTTTATAGGCAAAATATGGCGAGCTCCTGCACACAGGCGACTTGTAGCCAAAACATCACAATAAGACCTCTCACCAGGAGGCATAATAAATCCCATTAGGAAAATAAAAAGACTTTAAAAACTAAGGCATATATACTACAAAGATCTTTCATGACAAAGGTAGTAATCAATTTCAGGCGATCCCTTATTAAGGGACGACCTTATAAGACCCCCAAGGTTGGGGCACAGTCATTCTCATGAGAAATAAAAGACTTTATATGCTAAGGCAAACACGCAAAGAGCTATATCTAAGACCTTTCACGATAAAGGCAGTTATTATTTTGAGACGACTTCTTAACAACAAATGCTATCCAAGCTCCTAGTACATAGGCATAATTAATGAAGAAAAGAAGACCTTAAAAAGCTATGGCAAGTAAAAACCTTGTGATATCTAAAGACAGTGCATTTTATAAATATGGAGATCTTTAACGCATAAATAATGCATAAGAAAGTTCAATAGAAATAAAGGCGAATGAGCAAACAGCCATTGTATAAAGTACAGAGAAAGATAAAGTGATTGAAGAAGTAACAATTATATTAAATAGAAACGCTGTTTTATTATTTTACAAAAGAAAATATAAAATCATTCTACAAGAAAAGAAATAATTACAAGGATGATTACTCATCCATCTCATCTTCGTCAGGGAAAATGGTATTCATAAAGTTGAAGTCAGAGTCAGAAAATTGACGTTGTGCAGCCTCATGATGCTTCGCCAGGTATTTGATGAGGGTTCCACCAATGGAGCATCTTAAAAGGGCGCTTTCATCTTCAAGCTGAGTAACCTTAGCTTGAAGGGGTTCAGCATTCGCCTTCAGGTCCGTGTTCTCTTTCTCCAATTGGTTTGCCCTCTCAGTCAGTGATTGCAGCTGGGCTTCGAGATCTGCCTTTTCCTTGTTTCACTTGTCTTTGATGCACTTTATTTTATCCTGCTCCTTCTTCAGCTCAGCATCTGCCCCGGCAGTCGCCTTATCTACCGCAGATTGAACTTGAGCTTGCACATCAACCCCCCAGGGCTGAACGCTTGGCTTGATATTTATACTTCATAGTTCAAACCAGGATCAGCGTTTGAAAAGAATACATGTGGAAAAGTTAGCAAATGGCAAGGTAAAGGAAAAAGGAAGAAAATATCACATTTGAAACAAGAACTTACCGAAAGCATGTGTTCCTGAACTTGCAAGGCAAGTGAGTTGTGAGTCCGCCTTGAAGACCTTCCATGTCAGCTAGAAGGCTTACTTCCCTACTGATCAGGGCGGCAACTTTGTTATCTTTAACGGTGGGGTTCCCCAACTCGTCCACACCTCCTTGGGCGTAGGCGCTCACATCAGCAAGCTCACCCTCAGAACTAGAGGACCCATCGTTAATGGTCTCTAGTAACTGAGAGTGGCAACTCTGTTGTCCTTAACAGTGGGATTACACAGCTCCTCTACCCATCCTTGGGCATAGGCGCTTACATCCGCCAACTCACCCTCAGAACCAGAAGACTATCATTAATGGTCTCCAGTAACTGGGAGCGAGTCTTCTTCCCTTTCGCACCCACCTTCGCCACTAGCTTTACCAACCTCTTTCTTTTTCTGTTCGCCTCAGAGGGTTGTTGGGGAGCTCCTTCGGTTGCTTGTCCCTCTGTTGGTTGGATAGGCTCAGCAGTACTAGCACCAGATTCAGGCGGAGGTGTAGTGGAAGGGTTCACCTCAGCAGCTCTAGCTCCTGCTTCGACCATCATAGCAGCAAAATTGAATCTGGGCATCCATACAGAAATAAATAAAATACATGTAAGTAAAAGGTAGAGGTATAAATACCATGAGATGGCGAATGACTGGGTTCGCCCACTTTAGCTCCCAAGCTGGTTTCTTCCCCTTCAGACTCCTCCTCAGATTCATCTTCTAGGTGAGGGCCGGAGGGTCTGGTCTTTTGTATAAAATCGTCCCCATAAA
Organism: Bocquillonia castaneifolia; assembly: GCA_948193215.1. NCBI lineage: Eukaryota > Viridiplantae > Streptophyta > Magnoliopsida > Malpighiales > Euphorbiaceae > Bocquillonia > Bocquillonia castaneifolia. Next base: position 1,639 of record CANYLF011367241.1, on the reverse strand, counting down.
GGTGCTTTTTTAGAAGGGTCTCAAGATGGACATGGGGGAGTTCAGAAAAAAATTGAGTAACCTCAACGTCCTCTCCCGTTTGGGTTTTTTCAGAGGAGTCGACCAGCTATTGGGGATCTCTCCCCACCCTACTTCACTGGTTACTATAAAAAATGCGTCTTGGGGGAGCCTAAGACCACTCTCCACAAACTCCTTATACACTATTTGTTCATTAGGGCCTAGGGACTGGTTAGCAAAGCTACCCTCCGTGGGTAACCTCATTGAATACCCTTCAGGAAGAACCCCATACCTAATGGTAAACAGGTCTAGGTCATTTTCATTTTTCCTGGCAGGATGAAGATCTACGGTATCCCTAGGTTGTTTTCGAGTCATATGCTTAATTTTAAAACCAGGAGGTGGAAATGGTTTATGGACGACCTCTATGGTTTGATTAATGGCGCTAGAAGACCCTGTATCACTCTCTGAGGAGTTGTAAGGCTTATCATCTGAAGGCAACAATGGGTGAACTATCTAAAGAGGGGTAGGATTTCTAGTATCTATGGTGTTTTGAGAAGTGGATGTGTTCGCCTAGGGGTTCTGTTGGGTGGTTTGGTTGGTTTGTAGTATTGGATGAATCCGAGGATATCGAGTAAATGGTAGGTCTGCCTTGAGGGGTTGATGTCGATGATGAGGAGGTTGATATGACAAACGAAAAAGGAGGGATCACCATTAACAAGCCTAAAATCTACCCAGCAAAGTCCCATAAAATAATCATCAGAAACAGACAATATCACAGATATGAACAGTTAAATGGATTCATCAGCAAGAGTAACCCTAAAAGTTAGGGTACTAGCCCTTAAATTAGGGTAAAAGTACAACAGAAAATCGCAAGTTCAAGCATATCACAAGCTCAAGCAAATGAACATAACCTACATCATAGATTTGTTTAACTGAAACAACGATGACTAGAGCGGTCCAAAGCAAAACAAAGGGAAACTTACTGTGTTGATGGCGGCATTTCTGCTAGCTCTACAAATGGCCTGTCGGTATAGGTAGAAACGACGCTGGTAAAGAGCGATAAAGGTGGCCGGAGCAATGGCTAATTCGTTGGAACCCGTCGGAGTAAAGGTTTCATCTGATGAAAGAGAGAAAGAGAGAGAAAATGGCTTCTCAGTAGAAAAGAAACTCATATAGTTGAGAGAGAAAATGGCTTTTCAAAAAATTTGGATCTATAAATTATAGAGGAAGATGGACGGTTTTATTTTTGAAATTGGTAAAAAGTAACTGACAAGACGTGGGAAGACAGACGGTTTCGCCCAGGAAACTGCTCCGACATGACTGCTTAGTGGGACATGTGTCATTACAGCTGTTCCGCATTTAATGCCATGCTCAATATGCTCTGACACTCGCCCAGATGATAGCTGTCTTTTGGGGAGAATGTTTATGCAGATCGCCGTTAGTCTGACAGAACGTTTTTAGGTAGTTCACCAGAATTCAAAAGGAACATTGTTGACACAGGTTCGCCAACATTTGAAATCACCCTCAAGCTAAGTCTTTGACCTTAGCACTGCTGGGGGGGGGGGGGGGGGGGGGGGGTTTGTTTGGGGTTGTAATATGAAAAAAAACTTTAAGCGAAAAAAGCCAATTTGGCCCAAAACAA
>CANYLF011366979.1:0-10540 GCA_948193215.1 Bocquillonia castaneifolia | reverse complement strand
TTCTGGGTGAGAAATTAAGATTAAAGAATATCCATCGATCAATTATTGCATCGACGGGCCCATGACAACATTAACATTAAATGTGGCACTTAATTAGAAAGTAGATTATGAGATAGACCATATAATTAATTAAATAAAAGATAGAACGATGCATAATAACTTACTAAAAAGAATTATTAATACGATAACAATGATTTTATCTAAATTAAAAAATTTTAAATAATTTATGAGCAGTCCAAGTGTGAACAATGACATAAGATAACCACTAGAAGTAAGAATGGACGTGGCGCTTCATGGTGGAAAAGCAAATAATATATCTCTGACTCTGACCAATTTTGATGAAGACAGTTAAATCTAGCTAGTTGGTTCTGGTATGCTTGTTCTGTTTCAAGTGTCGTGTAAGTAAATTACAATTATTTTGAAATAAGTTTTGACTTTTGTGTGTGAATTTGGATCAAGAGAAAGAAACAGATTAATTAGTTAAAAAAAGAGTTGAAGAAAAAATGGGAAAGAAAAGATACCAAGCAATGAGGAAAGAACAAGAAATGAGTGAGTTGATTGCTTCTGATTTCAAAGAGTTAAAGATGACAGCTAAGAAGTTAGCCAATCATGCAATGAAGCTTGGTGGATTGAGTTTCGGGACTACTTTTCTTGAATGGCTTGCTTCTTTTGCTGCTATGTATGTCTCTTTAATTTGATCTCTTAATTTCTCTGTATACTGTTGATCAATTAGCTAGCTATAGCATGGTGTTTACATCAGCTATGCTCGCATGCTTTTTCTTGAGAACATTGATATTGTTCTTCTGTGTTCCTAATTATTTTGATTGGTGGTGTATGTTCATTATATGCATCTTCTTTATCTGTAATTAATTTGATTAGTGAAATCTGATCATCTATTATTTAACTGGCTTTTTTTTTTTTTTATAGTCAAGCCTGCAGTAAGATTTTGTAGCTGGTTTAATTTAACAAATTGCAAATTCATTCTTTACTTAGTCACTCTCATGAATTCAACTGATGATCTTTTACTTCTTATTCATATGTTCAAGCTTTTAACTCACCAAAAAATGGTTTCTTTAATAGTTCTCAGATTTATCTGATGCTTATATTATTGCTACTAGTGGTACTCTGATTATCTAGCTAGTATATAAATTTTAAGTGTTATTTGTAGTGTTTTTGGATGATTGTCAGTTTTCAATAATTGACCACTCTATTAACATTTTATTGTCTTAAGTAATTTATATTCCTGCAAATGTATAAGCTAAATAGGCAATGCTGTGAATGAGGAAATTTGTTCGTTGTTAATGCAATTGTGTAGCAAAAGTGAGTGTACAGCAAATGCATTCATTTTATGGTTTTCTTCTTAATAAAATATCAGTTCTATTTCTCACAGTTTTCAATGAGTTCATTTCATTTTCCTCATCCTGGTCCAAGTTCATAAATCTTTTTAGTGTTTTGACTTGGGCTTTTAGTCTTATACATAGACATTATTGTCATTGTTGCAGTTATTTGTTGATCTTGGATCGAACAAACTGGAGAACAAACATACTTACAGGTTTATTAATCCCGTATATTTTCTTCAGCCTTCCTTCACTGCTGTTCAGCATTGTCAGGTGAACATTCATTCTTTCAGTTGCATTTGTGTTATTCTACAATATTTTGTTTCGGTTTCCTCGATATTAATAAATTGTATGTTCAAACAGGGGTGAGATTGGTAAATGGATAGCTTTCATTGCTGTTGTATTGCGTCTTTTCTTCCCGAAACGATTCCCAGGTATAACAAGGATCATCTGAGATCTTGATTAAATATGCAATTAGCTTCCTTTTTCTTCGATCTGTCATTACATGTTTAATGCTTAACATGAATCTAGTCAAATCAGATGGTAAAAACGTGTTGACATGCCTAAGTTGTTGGGGCATTATGAGGTTATATAAAGAAGAGAATGCATACAAATGGTTTATGACTTGTATATTTCCTGCTGCAGATTGGCTAGAAATGCCAGGTGCTCTGATTTTACTTGTGGTGGTGGCTCCTAGTTTGTTTGCAAGCACATTAAGGAGCAGCTGGATAGGTGTGGTAATATGCCTTGCCATTGCTTGTTATTTGCTTCAAGAGCATATTCGTGCGTCCGGTGGATTCAGAAACTCCTTTACTAGAGCAAATGGCTTATCAAACACCATTGGCATAATCCTTCTGTTTGTTTATCCAGCCTGGGCGTTAGTTTTGGATTTCCTGTAAGCAGATGATTGTACATTATGTCTGCATTGGCAGATTCATTGAATCTTTCTATGTTGCTGAAACCTGAAAATTCATTGTTGTGATATTAAAACGGAACTTGTATTGCTGGAACCTTGTAAGACTCTTGCTCACTTTTACCTGTAAGTAAAGGTGAAGTGTGTTGTTACACATTTTTTCTCGGTGATATTTATGGTGTTTATCTTGTTGCCAATGTAGAGCAAGCCTTTTTTTATAACCTTGCACTGTGGTCCACTAAAATGAATCTCTCCATCCCCACACCACCCACCCTCACACACAAGTTGATTTTTCAAGGATGATAATCCAAGTTTTGCTGTCAACGCAAAAAATGTTGCTTTGTTGGCTTTTTACATTGACAATTGCTTTTTCTTTTTCTTTTTTTTTTTCGTTAAACTGTGTGTCCCATTGTTAGACCAGACCAGATCAGACCGCCCTATGAGGGTCAGATTGTTAGACCGCCCTCATAGGGCCCCACTTTTTTTTCCTCTGCCATTCCAGTAAACTTCATAATGGTCTAACGATTGAACTATATACTGTAATCATAACGACCTCAACAGAGTTGAATAGCACCAGGAAGATGTGACAGCATAAATTTGAAGGGCTTAGCACAACCCTCAAATCAGTAATAAAAGTTCAAGTAACCTTGTTTATTTATGAACACTGACCAACATTTAGAAATTCTGAATATATCTTCGAACATTTTTTTAATATTTTTAAATTCCAGTGGCAAATCTCCACATCTAGAAATTATGTTCTTGCTTGTAGAAATTCCTCTTACGCCTTCAATCCCTTTGCTTCGCTGTACAGTTGATCGATGCAGTTCTGCGCAAATAATTTTCAAAGTTAAAATCACAAAAGATCGTCTCTTTATTGATGTTGCAGACAACAAAATAGATTAAATTGAAAAGGGAGAGAGACCTTTGGACAATACCTTGTAGTGTTTGAGTAACTGTGGCCTCTTCAGCTTAAATGTTGGAGTTATCAGATCCCTCTCCATGTCAAATGGATGTGGATCTAAATGAACTGCTTTTAACATTTCAAATCCTCGAAGCTGTTTCCAAAATTTCTCATGTTACTTGAAGAGAAAAAAGCAGGCATGCATATTAGATAAGATTGAACAAAGAAAACAAACCACATACTTTGTGTTTCTGAGCCGTGCTAATGAGCTCATCTAAAATATATTTCCTAGCCTGCAGATTTTTGCAGAGAGATTTAAAATCATCAGTCACATCGTGATTTGCTGCCCAATCTTCAAGTGCCTGTCTCTCAGGGACCACGACAGCAACAAGAAATGACTCGAAACTGTTGCCATATATCCAAATCTGCATAGCAGAACGCTGAAAATGTTGAAGCGACTGGTAGGATGCAGAAATTCAGAAAAAGTTGGTGAAACTATTGTTTTGACATACCGAAGCTACAAGAGGGCATCGCGAATATGTGTTTTCAAGGCTCTCCACAGCAACATATTCACCTTGAGATAGCTTGAATATGTTCTTTTTCCTGTCAATGATCTTCATTGCTCCATTTGGTTGCATTTCTCCAATGTCACCTGCAATGCTTTTCCAGGTCATGTCCAAGAAAATTGCTTCTTTTGAAAAGGAACATTTTAAAAATCTGTACAAAGATGCTAAAAGAAGCTATATGGGTGCTTGGAAGAAGTTCTGTTGAATATCTCCTGATGACATAGATCAATTGATAAATTTTTGATAATGGTCTTTTGCAAACCTGTATGAAACCACCCATCGATAACGACATCTTTTGTTAGATCTTCTCGCTTGTGGTAACCGGAGAACAATGAATTTCCCCTGAGGCAAATTTCTCCGCGTGGAACGCTGGATAATGCATCATATCCCATCTCTGGCACAGATTCAAGCCTTACTTCAATGGTTGTCATGGGAACTCCAGAAGTTCCAACCATAGGAAAAACATCACCTATGGATGTTAAACAACCTCCACAACTTTCTGTCAGGCCTATTACAGAAAAGTGAAAAGAAATTACAAATGAGCATCAGAAAGACAAAACCAGAGAAAATAATCACTAGGTTGCATTCTTAACAAAGTCATAGTATCAAAAATTGTTATGAAAATATAACTGTTGATTGCTATCAAACAGTCTTGAGCAGAGGGAAAAAAAAAAAAAAACTTGCATACCATATCCTTGTGATAAAGTGGAGCAGGCGGTGACTCTCAAAAACTCCTCCACATGCCTAGGCAGAGGTGCAGCACCAGATAACATGATGCGAACTCGACCCCCCAATGTTTGTTTTGTCTACAAATAATGATACACTTTAGATTCGCAAACAGAAACTTCAGAAAGGACTAGAAGGTGCACGATCGCTCGAAGAAATCAAACCTTTATTTCGGTCTAAGACTAGTAATTCCTATGTTCTTTTCCTTTTAGGTTTAGGTTCTTACATTTTATCTTTCAATATTAAAGAGTCCCACCTAGGTAAAAAAACCAAAGGATCTAATACAGCAATGCTTGCATCTGGCCGTTTTGATCCTTGAACTGACCAACCTTTTCAAAGATGAGCTTGTCCAATAGGGGTGCTGCCTCGGCTTGTGGCAATCCCTTCTCGAGATTTCCTAGTTTGCTGTTAACAGAATCCTATTTAGTTGTATTCCCAGCACATGAAGGATTATAATAAGTGAAGTAGTTAGCAATGTAACTTACTAGCTATAGGCAAAATCAAACAGTTTCTTCCTTAAAGCACCTCCAGCTGAAATCTTTTGCATTGTTCCTTCAAGAACAAAGGTAAATGTGTACAACTGTGACCATGACGTTGTGTAATTGAAGATAAATGTATTTAATCATATGTATATACCAGTGTATATACGGTCGTAAACTCTAGGAACTCCACAAAATATACTTGGCTTCAATTCCTGAGCATCCTCAATCAAGAATCTGACATCCTACAATTTAAAAAAAAAAAAAGCAACACGAAACTCATAGGATAGATTCAGAAAAGTACTAAACAAGAGAAGCACTCATCTCAAAATATTCTTGAACTTACCCCTCGCCAAAATCCTATAGAAGCACCTTTGTAGATACAGTAGGTCTCAATTATTTGATCATAAACATGAGCTAGAGGAAGGAAAGAAATGTACGAATCCTCTTCTGTAACCTGCAATATAGATAGATAAATCTGTGATGTGCACATTCTGATGAGACTTGAGAGCAAAAGCATCATGTTCATTTCTTGATGCAGAGTTCAAAAGGCTGAATAATTCAAAATATTCAACAAGTTCAGTTGTTTACCGCTGTATCAGTTAGAAAAAGTACGTGATCAACAGACAATACTTCTGCCATTATAGCTGCATTGGTGAGAATAACACCTTTTGGTTCTCCTGTTGTTCCACTTGTATACATAATTGTGCAGATATCAGTCTTCTTCTTTGGAGGTAATTCACATTCTGAACTTCCCTGTCAAAAATCGTATATCGAATGTAAAATTCTTATGTTCAATATTAAAACCGGTATATAATTGAAGCACCAATGATTACATGGAAATGAACAAGCATTCAACTCTTACCAACTGAGTAAATTCCTCCCATGAAAAGCAGGATGCGCCTGATTCCTCAGCTTCCTTCTTTTGCACGGCAGAAACACTTCCAAAGCTAACAATAGCTGGACAAAGAAAATGCTCGTTTTAATCGACACCTTAAATTACCCCTTTCAGACTCTTCAAATGGAGACGGAATTTTTCAGTCTCTTCACTTACTTTTTAAGTATGCTGAACATTTTGGCAAGCAAGACAGAATCTGAACAAATATAAACATGCCAATTGTGTTAAACAGTAAACAATACTCAGAGAAATGATAAGTTCACTGAGCAGATAAGCTTAAAAGATGAATGCTTGTATGCAGAATGAATACTTACAGAAGAGAGCTTGTTCTCTTGCACAAAAGCTAATGAAACTTCAGCATGATTGATGATGAACTCCACTGCATTAGGACCTACAATTGACAGAAACCAATTACAAGGGCATCCATGAGATCGAATGCATCAAGACCACCCTAGTACAGCCACTTCAATCACTTCCATCGCAAGGAAAAAGGGAACAAAAATAATCTTTCACAAAGCATAAGCAAAATGAAACCAATTAATTAATTAAGATGGCAAAGAATTAATGCATACCAAGAGTGTCATATAGAGGTACATATGTAATTGCCTGACTATTACAAGCCTGAGAAAACAAAACAAAAGAAGAAGAGAAGAAATAGAAATGCATCAAGATTAGCTAACCTGAATTAATGTGATACAGATACATAAATACAAATGCATTATATTATTACCTCCATTGCAGTGATCCACTCTGGACAGTTGGAGCCATATATGCCACAACGATCACCCTGATAAAGATAGTAAATCAATTTATATTAACACTGCAAGGTCATTACAGTTCAAAAATCTTTATCAAGAATAATATATATAGTGTAGTAGCAAGTAACAAGTGCAAGGTATTGAAATATTGACTGACAGGATTGAGGCCACGGCTTCTCATTGCTGAACCTATTTTAATGACAGTTTCATAAACATCTTTATAAGTTAGCCATACATAAGGACCTGCCACCTGCAAATTTTGTGCCCAATTTTATCAAAAATCATTTCATGAGTTTCTTGCATGTACAAGAATGCTTTAACTTATATTATGATTTTTTTTTTCTTTTACCTTTGAACCTGTTGCTTTACGTCTGCCTAGCATTCGATCATTTGGATTCTTTTTGGTAGAATCACTGCATTAAAAGATTATTAATAATATTAATAACTAAGAAAGAATAAGCCCATGAGATCCAACTCAACATTGCTTGCAATTTTGTAATTCAGATAATAATGAAAAATCAGATGGCCTATTAGCTCAGTTGGTTAGAGCGTCGTGCTAATAACGCGAAGGTCGCAGGTTCGAGACCTGCATGGGCCAATTTACACTCACATTTTTTAAATCTTAATGAAAAAGCAATTCACTATTAATTAATTAAAGATTAGAAACAGAGATCTAATTTAATTTCAATTATGAACCCAGATCTTAAATATGGATGATTGTTTAATAAATTTTGGTTTACACATGCAACTGAATTTTGCAAGGTGTTGGCTTCAACACAAGAAACAGACATCTATCTCTGGCTAAATTGTCCTAAGACACGTTTCCAAAGCCTCCAATCTAAATTTACGTTGCATTTTCACACCCAAAGAACTCAAAATGCCATGAAAAGTTGAAAACTGCAACTCTTTTTGTTCATGAGGACCAACCATGCACAATGTCCAAGAATCAAGGCTATAGATTGATTGTTAATTTTAAGAAACATTAACAAAATTAAACAGCAAAAGCAAAATTAATGAGAAAAAATAAAAAAAATGTACCTAAAGAACTGCCAAGGAGAGTGAAGTTCTGGTGGCACCTCAAGAAGGCCATCTTTTGCATAAATGGACCTAAACACAGGACCTGCTGATGGTTTACCATCACTAGCAGGTCTTGCCTCTTCAACCTTCACTAAGTATTCCATTGACATTCTCACAAAAGAAAAATGATCACCTAAATGAACTGAAATTTTCTTTGTAACAACGGAGTGTTTATGAGAGAAGGGTGGTACACTAACTACTGATGCTTTAGATGGAGCAATAAATTCTTTAAATTTATTTATTTATTTATTATATTCTACTAAGGAGGCGAGACATATGTATTGGCCTTTTTATTTATAGCTGCCATTATTATGAGTCATTCAAAACGGATCCATGTAGGTAAGTTACTTGCTACCTTATTTATTGTGGTAGATATGACTATACAATTCACTACTGGTGCGTATGGATATGCCTATTACTTCTTTCTTTTCTTTCTTTTTTTATGGCTTATTTATCAATGAGATTTTATTAATTGCCCGGATTTAAATCAAATGAGAATATAATTGAATATCATTTTTAAGCACTATTTTTTTAGAGAAAAACATTTAATAATCATAATTTTCAAAACACTTTAAAAATTTAAAACTACTATTTTATCCCTCCTCATTATTTGTGGTAACAATATTGTTTATCAAATTCTAATATTATTAAACCCGTGAAGACTTTATCTTATTTTGTTGATCTCTTTGATTATTAGTCTGCTGTGATCGGTGGAACTTAATTACTTGTCTTGTGGGCATATTTATTTTCTTAATGTTCGGTCACCAGATACCAACTTTTGTAATTTGTCACCTGAAATTTATTTTCTTGATAAATTAATTAATGGTACTACTAGGTGAACTAATATAGTGTTATTTAGGTCCAAATGCTATCCTATACTAATAGATAATGGCCTTAAACAAATAATAATATAAGATAATGAAGCTAGAATGTGAATATGATAGAGACATACAATATTAAATCAAAAAAATATAAATATAAAATTAAATTTAAGATGACAAAAATCTTCTAATATGGAGGCGCTTTAATGTGAAGAACATGTATGGTTGCATAAAATATGCAAAAAGAAGTACAGCATACGAATTCAACAGAGAGAGATCGCAATTTTCATATGCACTGACATTATGCGAGAAATTTCTGCCCCACTCTAATTCAACTGCAGTGAACTTTGTCGTGACAAACCTGATAATATTCATCAGTCCACTCCATATATTATTTTAAATCAATGGTCAAGTGATATTAATTAGGACCAAATTTATGTGCACCTAAGAGTAATCATTTTCAAATCAACCAATTAATTTGTATGTCAATCTGGGGTAAGATGTAAAAAGAAGATCATCCTGAATTTGTTGTGATTTTTAATTGTTCAGAGATTTTTTTTTTTTCAACTGGCAATTGGCAACAAAGTCACTGTACTTGATACTAATTTCCTGGTTCAAAATGGTATTAGAGATTATCCTGATTTTTTATTTTGTTGAAAAGGGTATTGAAAATAAAGCTGACATTTAAAGGAGGATGAACAAATTGTCGAAATTAGACAAGAAAATAACCAAGGAGTAAGATCAAGTAGTTGTATTGCTTGTATTGTTAACTTAAAGAGGATTGGTGGGTTCTGATGGAGAAAAACAGTGTTGTAGGTAGGTTGGGTAGGACAAATTCGATTAAATGCTTCTTACCTGATTTAGAGGTTAGTAAATACCGCACTAGTCAACTCACTCAAGTGCTGTTTTTTTTTTTTTTAATATAATATGTGGTGGTACCAAATTTCGAAATTTAATCCTATTAATCTCAACCAACAATGACCCGCAATCTCTAGATTATGTTTTCTGAAGCCGATGCCCAAATAATGTTTTAAGCTAGAAACAGAACCAAATTTCTAATCAAAATGACAAATCCCAACTCTCCTGTGACAGGAAATCAGGATCAGAAGTCACAGAAGCTCGTGATTAAGTGTACAAAATATTAAATCAGAAGCTTGTAATTAATTATTTTCTGCTTTCAGTGAATTTATTGGATGTGAGGTGAACTGTGAAGTAATAGAATAGAAGAGATCAGGATTACTGAATAGAGTGCAATATCTCAGACCTTCCTGACCTCTGAGAAAATAACATTATATACTGTTTTTTTAAACCTATTTATGAAGTTAGAGGCACTTTTTCCACATTTTATATTTAGAGATTGGGTTTTTTATGATTAAAGTTGGGCTTTTTAATTTTAGAGTTAGTCTTTTAGAAGTAAAGCTTTTGTAAAAATATTCTTGTTATTAGTTAAAAAAAAAAGAAAATATTCTCAGAAATAGAACTCCCCTGCTTTTATGTTCTGTGAAATGTTTTTTTATATTTTATTAGTTTACTTTTGATATATTTATCGTCAACTTCTTATATACTTTATATATAATTATTTAGATTTGAGGCTTTTGTGTTACTGTATATATATTTTTTTTTTCAATTTACAGTTAACGAAGGCTCAAAGAAGATGGATTTACTATGGTTGGACCTTTGAGCACCAACATAGAATTGATTCTCCGTCGACGGTGGGGTTCAATAACGAACGGTGGCGACCTGAGACTACCATGTTCTGCGGCGACAAGGTTAGGAAGTGTTGACGTGACTGTGGAGACCGTTGCTGGAACCGAAGACACCATCTGACACTGTTTCCATGGATCTGATTCTTTAAAGGTTAGTGTTCTTTCATGCTAAGCTCTTTTTTGAATTTTTTTTTTGTTTCGGTGCTGATATGAGAATTTTTTTTTATTTCTCGATTGATTTTTGTGTTCTGTTTCTGGTGAAATTGGTGGCTTTGATTCATTTTTTTTGTTGTTGCTATTGATTTCTTTGTGATTTATATCTGTTTTGATTGTTGTGTTATGGGTATTTTGTTATGGC
>CANYLF011366326.1:0-12925 GCA_948193215.1 Bocquillonia castaneifolia | reverse complement strand
CACACCTCACACACTTACTCCCTCCCATATTTTATATATTAAAAATATCTCTATCTATAACAAAATATATTTTTTTCAGTGTATATATATATATATATATATATATATATATATATATATATATATATATATATATATATATTACGTATACACACAATCATACACATGATTTCCACATAAATAACAAACAAAAAGGAGGATCTAGACAGAACACCTAACAGACTTCTACCCCCCCAAGTAGATTTTAGGCTCACCTAATCCACATGTTTCACTTTTACCAATATATACCATCTAGCGCCCGAGACACCCTTCATCAAGCACGCCCTAGATATCAGCAATTATGGTTGCCCGAGACACCCTTTATCGAGCATACCACCGTAAATAAATATATGTATGGATCGGCGCCTGAGACACCCCTCATCGTGCACGCCCCATCCTTTATTCCCAAGTTAGTAGATGTACCTGACTCCTGTTTATTGCGCGTTGCTTTTGTTTTGTGATTTCAGTGTTGACTAATTTTATGTTTGGTGATTTTTTTTATAAATTTTTATTTATTACGTTTTTATGTGTTTATGTGTTGTTTGTTTTGTTTAAGTTGTTGTGTTTGTTTGTTTGGTAATAAAAAATAAAAAAAATTTATTTGTTTTGTTGTTCGTGATTTATTATGAACTATCATGATGAATATTCGAACCAATTTTTGAACTATAATGCATAAGATTGTTTGTATGATGATGGACATGCACAATTTAATTATCCTCCATTTTCTTTTCAGGTTTGTATGTGGTGCAGAGGGGAATATCTTTCGAGTTAATGCATGATTAATTTTGCACCTCCACAACCTAAACCTTTAATTTGTAGGTGGTGCGGAGGAGGACACTGTTCATATGAATGCTCGATCAACTACTCACCTCCACAATTTCAACCTATGCATGATCATTATTTGGGTGAACAATGTCATTATTCTTGGGGATATAAGGATGAATACTTGTATGGTAATTGCTACAATCAAGTCCATGAAGAACACTCTTCTTTTGATAAATTGAGAAGTTTTTTACCTCAATCAAATCAGGAATATGCTTCAACAATGGAATCAATTGAAGAGTCCACTCAAATGTTTGATATATATAAGGAGAATACAAGATGGACATTCAATGAATGAGAAGAAGTTGTAAAGGTTGGTGGCAACACACTCTTTGAGCACGTGGATGAAGACTATGGACATCAACAAATGTCAATTGTTCAATCTCAACAATCAATATTGCCTCAACCACTTCTCATGTCAAATTTTGAGGAGACCTTCCTTAAATTCATGGCTGACTAACTCGGACTCAGTGAGAATTTAAATGCCCAGCTCAAAGAAATGAGTGAGAAGTTAAATGCCCAGCTCAAACAAATGACTCAAACTCTGAATGTCATTGATCAACATCTTTCTTTGGTCAATTAGAGTTTTGGGTAATAAGAGGGTCATTTAAGTAAGTCGAATTTCCTTTGCAAATTTGCGAGGTGTGATGAAGAATACATTGTGCTAATGGAAGAGGATGATGAGCAAGTTCTTGAAGTTCAACACCAATTTCAAGATATAGACAAAGCAAGAGAACTTACAAGAATCCAACTTTCATGTTGATGAGGAAACTTGTGAAATCCTTGAGGATGAACAAGACAAAGATGAAATTGATGTTGAGGATTCAAGTGATGAAGTATATGCACCTTCACCCATCACTATCATCTATGAAGATCTTGTGATAAAGAGTATATTGTCTGAGAACCCACAAGAAGAATCTTATATTCTTAAAGTAATCATTGATCCTAAGATTGTTTTTGTGGAATATATATGATCTTTACTATCTAGGCATAAGGGAGCCTACAAGGGAGAAGCAAAGGAAGATGATTCCAAGAAAGCTTCCGCATGTTTGGTTGTACCCTTAATAAAAAGGGAAGTACGTCAAGCTAAAGATGTTAAATTAAGCGCTTGTTGGGAGGCAACCTAACATTTTTTTATATTTTTTTATTTTATTTTTCATTTTTTTATTTTCTAGGATTTTCATAATTTTCTTTTGTGGTGTTTTCTTTTGTTTTTAGGTTTTTCTTTTGGTTGGATCCCAACTCTTGGTTCGATGATTTGATGTGACTTCTGTTCAGGGAAATTTCCTTACCCCCTCGTTTTTCTTTTAATTTTTGTTATTTTAACATTTAAGACAATGCTTCATTCAAGTGTGGGGGAGGGAATTATTGGCTACTTCTAATTTTTGTGGTAAAATATTTTTCAAATTTACTTATGCTTAATTGTGTTTTGTTTTGCTTTATGTTTATGATTAAGCATATTGAGTTAATACTTATTTTAATTGAATTAATTGTTCAAAATTGCAATAGGAGCTTTAATTATGATGATAATTATTTGGTTCAAAATTTTGGATAATTTCTTGATTAAAGTTAGTATTAATTTTTGAGTTTTCTATTTTCAAGTTTTAGTGTGATTAAATTGATTGTGATTTCAATTGAATGCCAGATTCTCAACATTGTTCTTTACCGTGAGAGCTTTTGAGCTAAATTGAGCATATATCATTTGCATGCTCCTATCTTTGTTGTTGAGAGTATCTTACTTGGTGAGAATTCATTACAACTTAATTTCCTTGGTATGTATGCATTTGGAATTCATATCATTTATTGGAAATATGAAAGTGATAAGGGCAATTAGGTGTAACTCTTGGCCAAATAAACCACCTTGTTTACCATTAGCCAGCCAAGTTTGAGCCTTAATTCCTTTTTCTTGTTTTATTAATTTGCCACAAAATTTGAGCTGAATTGAGCCATTCTTTCATTTTCCCTTGTTCTAAACCTTAAGTGCATTTTCTATAACTCTTATGTGTTGATTTGATTTGTGAAGTGAGCATTTAACTTGAGTATTCCTTGAATTAATTGCCAAAGGTGTTGAAATGTTTTAAATATGCTGAAGTAAAAGAAAAAAGAAAAAGTGAAAAAAAGAATGAAAAGATTTGAATTGAAAAGCTAAGTTCAAAAGAACTTGAAGTGGAAAGTGAGCATAAGAAAGTTTTGGCAATAAAGGATTTGAAAGTTATATCTTTAGAATCACTCATGTCTTGCATTGAATTTTGATACTTCACAAGTTATCTTTTTGAGTTGAATGCACTTCTTACCCGAATTTCTATTCCTATTCTCTTCTTAAATCCTACCCTTTCCTAACCCCCATTATAACCAATTGAAGACCATTTGATTTGTATTTTTAATAATTTTAGTGGAGGAATCTTGATTAAGAGGCAAGCTATGCTTGAATTTCTTCCTTGCAATGATAGTTGAGTGTAAACACTTTGAGCCCTAAACACCAGAGAGTTATTGTGAGATTTTGTAAGAGTGTTGGATTTAAGGTGTTGAATTAAAATTTCAAATTAATTGTTTTCACTTGGATTTGGTTTTAGAAAGCTTGAATTTTAACATTACCTTTGATTTTGTGTTATTTGAAATTATTTTGGATGAGGTAATTGTTGTTATAATGAGAGCTTATTGTTTGTAATAGTTTTGAGCTTAATTCAATGATTACAAGTTTTGATTTAATTTGCTTGAGGACAAGCAAAAGCTCAAGTGTAGGGGAATGGGTTTAGGAATTTGTTCTAATAGCTTTGTTTCTTATTGAATTTCTTTAAGAATTGGTTGAAAATGGGTAATGATTTTTTTTTTAAATGGAAGTATGCATGAATTCAATGATTTTAAGTGTTGATTTAATTTGCTTGAGGACAAGCAAAAGCTTAAGTGTGGGGGAATTTGATAACCGGTTATTATTCTATATATTTTATTGGGTTTTAATTCAATTCCTTATACATTTGAGTGGTTTTAGCATCTATAGTTGTTATTTATTCTTAACTTACAAGATTAGGGGAATTTGAGTTCATTTGGAGCATAAATTGTGCAATTCCCTTATATTTGCATCATACAAGAGTCAATCTAATTTCTTCGTGATTCTTATGTTTTCAAAGGTGATTTATACTTGTTTTAGTATGAAATCATTATAGGTATGGTTCTTTGAAGGTTTAGAAGCTAAAGGCAACACTTGAGGTTTAGAGCTTAAAAGAGCTAGTTTGCGGTTTTGCAAATCGGCCAACTTTGGGAGCTTGGAACATTTTATGTGGAAAGATTTTTGATTTGAGAGTCTCTAGATCATAAGTGGATTTAATTTAATTTCATTTTCAAAAAGAATCAGCTCAATTGGTGCTAGAACGAAGGAGATGCAAGCTAAACTCCGGGAAGTACTTTAAAAGCTATCTCAGATTTAGCATTGAAATGTCAAGGGTATTTTGGGCAAGAAAATGATGGAATGATAAAAATGTCAAAACATAGAAATTAAATTAGACTTCTTGAACTTCATTTTAGTCTCAAGAATTTTGCAATTTGGAGTTCGTACGACCAAGATATTGCCCTTGTAAGTTAGGTCATCTGCTGGATCGTGTTTGGCAAGGAAAAGGGGGCAGCAAGTTTTATTCCAGCCGGACCTGTGGCCGGACCTGCCAGGTCTAGCTGGGCGTCATTTATGCATGGATTAGATGGCTCTAGGTTGATTTGGAGGGCAATTTAGGGCGATTTGGTCCAATTTTTAGAGGATTTTAGGCTATTTTTAGGGTTTTTGGTTGGAGAACTATAATAGAACTTATTTTATCATTAGTTGCAACTTTGTTTGATTTTATTTTGCTTAAAAAATATTAGAAACACTTAGAAAACACCATTGTTCAAGGATTCAAGATTGGTTTACAAGATTTTGGAGAGATTGAAGCTTGTTATTCATCTTTTCAATACTAAATTTTCCTTTCCTTGATTCTACTTATCTTTTAATTATGTTTATGTTTATTTTTATTGTTTGTGTGTTTGTTTTTGGTATATTTTGGAACTAATTCTCCTACTAGAGGGATGGATGTAATCTAGTAGGGGGTATTTTGATTATCAACAATTGATTTACTATTTTAATACTAGGTTTTCTTGTTTTCTTCATTTAAATTGATTTCCAAGAGCTTAAGGCACATATTTCTTGACCGATCACCTAGATGTATGCTTGTTAGGTTTATCGTTCAATGGATGGGTTGAAATAAACTAGATTTGGAAATTGAACTTGTTTAGACGTTAATACGGAAACAACAATTAACCTAAACTTGATTTAAAGATTTTGCTTAATGGGTTCAATTGTTTTTAATGGGTGTGCATCGAAAGAGCAGCATAGCTGGTTCAATTGAATACGTTTTTCAGCCTTGGGAAAAGATTAAAATATTTTCGTAAAGTCTTGCTTAAATGAATTTTGATTGATAATTGAGCTACCCCTCCAGATGAAATCATGATCTCTAGTATTTATTTTATTGTGTTTTTTTATTGATTTTAAAATGTTTTTAATTGTTAATTTATTTTTTTGCATTTAGTTTCTTGTTAATTTAGTTTTTAAAGTATTTCAAAATCAAATTAAGGTTATTCGTTTTACTTTAATTGTTTGTTTGTGAACTTAATCGAAAAGTAGTTAAACGATTGTCTCTGTGGATTCGACCTCGTACTCCGAGTTTATTACTACGATAGACCCCGTGCACTTGCGGGAACTTGTCACTTGGACTTTTCATCACAGACATTACAGTAATGATAAATAATATTTTATTTATTATTTTCATATTGAACTTATCTCACCATTAAATCTATCAAAATATACTTATTTAATGTCCAACAATATTAATCAATAACCTTTATATTAATCTGATATATCTCCTGTCTTAATTCGGTTTATAGTCCGATTAATTGTTCGACCGGTCTATCTTACTCAATTAAATACCAATTCTATCCCGATATAACTTATTTAACATCCTAATAACATATTTAAAGCTTAAACATATATATTAGACGTTTAACACGCATTTTTGGGATTTCCATAGACCGTGTTATAAATTCCGAGATTTTTAATTTAAAATCTACACATTATTTGCATATCTAGTCTTTGCAAAAGTTGTCTGAAATAATTTTAGGGATTTTATAAAAATATTATGGGACCTGGCCGGAGTGGGGTCCACCACCACCGTCAACGACGGCGCGTGAGATCGCCTGTGGTGGTTGCATTGCCACTAAGTCCTACAGATCAGCTTGCCAGGAGGTGGGGAGACTACCTGGACTAATCACGCGCCAAGAAGTACCACCAGTTGGCCGGATCGGACCTCCAAAGCCGTTGGCGCCGGCGAACTCTTCCTCCTCCGTTCAGCCTCATTTCAACACTAAATCTGATGATTCAATATTCTAAACTAGTCTATTCCTCATGATCTACAATTTTTCGGTGTTAATTTTGAGTAACAGCCGCCGGCGAAGCCCAAATCGTGGAGGCCGACGGTGACGAAAACTTTGGGCTGTTGATTCGTCCTCCTCTAGCCATGGCAGCAGCTGATTCTAGTGTCTATGGGTAGATATCATCGAGCTCTTTAATTTGACTACTTACTCGCCTGAAACGGAGGTCTGTATACGATGAACGGAGCCGGTGAAGTTCCAAGTGCTACAGTGACAATTCAAGAGAAAATTGAGGGCTTGTATAGTAATTTTTTATGAAGTTTCTGGCTTTCAATTAAGCCCGACAGCAGTTATGTAAATATAAAGTGAAATTTTCTGTTTTCAATTAGGTCCTTTTTCTAATTACTTCCTATTCTGAACTCGGATCGACCTCAAATTTTAAACATGACTTCGTATAATATTTTAGCACTTTCTTGTAGAAAATTAGATTAAAAAAATATCCCAAACTACCGTTTTTAATTTTTGAATATAGAACCCGATCAATTTAATACCGGACCAATTAATTCAATTCCGGAAAAATTAATTTGACTTCGAACTTAATTATTTACTCCCGAATTAAAATAAATTAATCTGGAGGGAATTACGAACAAAAATCACGGGTATTACATTTAATTACTATGAAAATTAATAAAAAAAATTCCATATAAATCTCTCAACATGTTTATACGCACATTGTGTGTAGAATTCAGTTAATTTTTTATATTTATTCATAAACTTTATTTATAATATGATTAACCTTAATTAGATATAACTTAATTAACGTTAATTTTAAAACTATTCATATAATAATTAGGTTAGATCTAAATTGAATAAATATTTTTAATTAATGCGGCACAAAATTGGACTGAGATTAATTGGAAATCAAATTGATCAAAAATTTAATTGTGGTGTGGTTCAAAAATATAAAACCGAGAAAGAAATAAAGGTTATAATTTCTTTTTTAAAAAAAAGACTAGTTTGTAGGATTCTAGATCTAAAGTTTGAGAAGGATAAGCAAATTGAATAAAAAATATAGTACTTTGCACCTGTACTTATACTGTGGTTTCTAATTTGCCCGCTCATTATTGTTTTCATCCATCGCTAATGGGAGTATTAAGTAATCATTTGCAGCTTGTGTGCAAGAACATATTCGCAAAAGACTCACCAAAGCAAAGATTTCAAAAACAAACCCCATCGCATTAAGAGAGTTAAGTGCTAAATTAACAAATACCACAATGTATTCATGCTTGGCCTATTTGGATTTGGTTCTTCAAAACTCTCAGTATTAATTTTGTAATGCCTTAATCTGTAGGCATGTTTTATGAATCCTAGGTAGAAGGTCTCCCTTATTCTAATTATAAATTATAATCAATTGTGGAGATCTATCTGGTATTTTCTCTTGTGGGAAATATGATTAAGCAGGAATCGTCGGATATTTGAATCAAAAAACCGGAATTTGGAAGATACACTTACTAAAGGTATCTCAAATGTGGTTTTTCTATTCAAAAACAAAATCCCGTCTTTTCCTTATGGACCAATTGATGTATTTAGATGCTTTCCTGAAATTTTTAGATTGCAATAGGTTGTTTGATGTCCTATTGGTGATGTTGTCTTAAGTGTGCGAAACCATCATATTCTGGACCTTCCATTTCTTGTGGTTTTTTTTAATAAATCTCCATTTATATAAAAAAAAAAATGTTTAGGCCATCACCAAGACTGTCCAATTTTTAATCTACAAATTGGTCATTCGAGTTTTTAATGGTAAAGAAGCTGCTCATGTCAAAAAAAAAAAAAAAATACCAAAAGAAATCCTTTTCGTATTTGAAAAAAAAATTGCACAACCTATATCTTTATTGTAGGTTAAGAAACCCAATTAGTTAATAGATTTGAAAAAAAATAGTTAAACAAATAAAAATAATTTGACGTTTTGAATTTGGCTAGAAATATAAAATTTTCATTTTTGTTATTCATACCTTTGGAAAGAAAGTACCTCTTTATCATAAAAAAAATTAAGTACCTCCCAATTCATGAAACTAAAAATAAAAAAAATAAAAGGTATCCTTTATCACCAACTGAACCAACTATTTCACAAGTGTATATCCTAGAAATATCATGCCCAGAGAAACATCATACGCAGAGTAAGGAAAGTCATTGCAAAAGCACTTGTACATAGATACATTTTCTTTGATTATTAGTCCTAGTGCTATGCAACGCTTCAGTTCGGTCGTTTCGGTTCCTAAAACTCTAAAACCGTCGGTTTTTTTTGAGGTGAATATATGGAATTGAACAGTGAAAAAATAACCTAAAAACCGAATTTCAAATTAACGGGTATAAAATTTCAGAACGGTTCGGTTACGGTTTCTCTAAAACGGTTTCGCTTGAAGCCGCTAGTATTAGACATGCAAGTTTCATTCCCAGTGGATGCAACTAGTGAACTTACTTTCTTATACGGAATAATGAGTCCTAAAGCATCTGTAGTTTGAAGTAAGCCGTCAAATACCAGGGCTAAACCTATCTTGAAGGAAGAAATGAAATTTCCCTTATATTTGTGAGAAATGAAAAATGAAAAAGAAGAAGGATCCCCTTTTGTTTTGGAATGAAATTCTGCTATTTGTTTTTTGTTCCCCTTTCACAAAAAATGTTGGATGTATTTTTATTTTATTTTATTTGGATCCATCGGGACTGACGAGGCTCGAACCCGCTGCTTCCTCCTTCCTCTCACACTTACTTAAGTAGGGGTCTGCTCTGCTTTTTGGGCGAGATACCGTTTTGCTAGACAACAACCATAAAAAAAGTATTTTTAGCTTTAGCGAGGCTCGATGGAATTGAGCTCGACTAAAAGGGTCGATGGAATTGAGCTCGACCAGAGGGAGAGGAGAGGATTGGAAGGGGGCAAAACAAAATTTGGGCTTGTCTTATGGGCCAAAATACAAATTTTATGAGTAAAATTTACAGTTTACTTTGACAATTTCATTGATAATTAACAGTTTACCATTCATAATTCATACTTTACAAAATGCAATAAGTAAAATATTATCATCCAAATCCATAATAATTAGTTAATTACAATAATCCAAAATTTCAAATCCATAAAATTCAAATTCCTAACTAACTTAGTGTAGGAAATAATATAGGAAGTATCAAGAAATTATCATGCTTAAGAATATAGAATGCATATCTGTAGTCTGTTGCATGCATCAAAAAAAATATAGACAGCAGCAAGCAAACTAAGGAGTATACAAATGTCTATCTCTAACTTTTTCTATCTATAGTATATTCATTATATGTACCCAAAAGGCCAAAAAAAAAAACTTGCATTAGCACAAAAAAAACAACAATTACAGGAAGCATTCAAGCATATCCATAAATGTGTAATTACCAAAGTGGTAATGGGATTAGGAGTGGGACTAATAATAGTATTGTTATCCGTCACCATTTCCACTTCGTTTGACATCTGCAAACAATACCAATTTAATGTCAGAAAACTGCAAATACATATAAAAAGCAAAATAAAAAAATAAATTAAGTGAGTGAGTGATCTGTTAAGTACCTTAATGCAACATGCCCTTCTTAAGCAGCAGATGGCAATTAATTTCACCAGAAAAAGAGATCAACAACATGTTATGAACAAAAGAAAAACTATTAGAATTAAAAAGCTTCAACCTTTCAATCAAAATAAAAACATAATAAACAAAGTAATAAACATATACCTGCAATTGATCTCTTGTGCACCCACAACAGCGTTATGCACTTATGCTTCTACCAATTTAAGTCATTTTCAGTTTTCCATATGCAATCTGAAAATTAAAAAGCTTCCACCTTTCAAACAAAAATAAATATAACAAGAATTATGATAAAAATCAAAGCAACATTTCAATTACCAACCAATTAATAAACCACAACAACTAACAAACAAGCCCATTATAATTCAAGCAGCAAAAAATAGTAAATAAACAACAAAAAATTAATAAAATACGGAAAGAAACAATAAAAGAAAAGAAATAATTTTCTAAGAAAACCAAGAAAAGTTAAGAAATTTCAAATTAATACAAAACAGAACACAAACAACAATTTCCAGTAGGCATAAGGCATTAACAACAAACTAATTCATGAAACATTTTTAAAAATCCAAAACAAAACAAAACAGAAAAAATTATAAGCCTAGCAACAAGCCAACAATTACATAACCAAAAAAATTAATCAAAAGGCCATAAATAATTCCATCAGCAACACATTATCAAAGAAAAATTTTATAAAATACAAAGAAAAAAAAAAGCAAAAGACAAAAAAATACAAAAAAAAACCACCAAAAATTCCTATAAGCAAAAAAAAAAAAGAAAATCCAATAAAATATTGAAAAAAAGTCTATAAATAATTTCAATATCAACTATCAACACAAAATTAAAGAACAATTTTAAAAAAGTACAAAAAAATAAACAAAACAAAAAAAATACAAAAAACTCAACAAAAATTCCAAACGGCAAAGATAATGATAAATTTTCAAAAATACCAGAAAACAAAGACAAGATTTCATAGGAAAAAAATAATTAAAAAATTAAAAAAATATATATACATACCTTAAAGATTTAAATCGAAAATCAAAACTTTCTATTCTTCACTTTGCTTCCACCTATACCCATAAAGATGTCAAAAAAAAAAGCAGAAACTTATATTGAAGAAGAAACCAAAACAAAACAAAAATGAAAACAGAAGAAGAAAAATATAGAAAATAAAAAGCATACCTTTTTGATAATTTATATTGAAGAACAAAGCATACCAGTTGTTAATCTTCATTAACAAATGAAATAGCAAAAAAAACAAAGAATAAAGTTAGATCGAGTTCAAATCATATAAAACAGAAAGAGAAACTCACACTATAAAAAAATATGGAGATCTACCTTTAAATACCTATACGTCTACATTTTAAACATTGTAGATTTTTCGATGAAATTGTTCAAAGGAAAAGGACAAGAGAACAGAGACTGAAGTGACGTATCATCGTGATCAACGAGAAGAAGTGAAAAAAGACGAGATAAGATAATAGAGAAGTAAGAACTAAGAGTAAGAAGTAAGAAGTCATTTTCAGAGGAATTAGGGTTAGGGTTTGAGAGGGAAAGGGAGAGAAGAAGGATCGGTTGCATGAGGAAGAGGAAGAGTTGAGAGGATTAAAGAGAAAGAGAGAATTTGAGCGGCTGAGAGGGTGAGAAATGAGGGGTGTTTGTTTAGGGTTAAGTTTAGTTAGAGGTGAAGGATTTATTCAGTTTTTGATTTTTGGTTCGATTTTAGGTTCTGAAAACTGGATAAGCTGAATAAATAGTATATATATATATATAACCCTAACCCTAAATGAATATATTCGGTTTATTTTATTTTCAGAACCTAAAATTGAACCGAATACTGAAAACTGAATTTAAAGAGAAAGAGAGAATTTGAGCGGCTGAGAGGGTGAGAAATGAGGGGTGTTTGTTTAGGGTTAGGTTTAGTTAGTATATATATTAAGGGTAGACGACATCATTTAGGGCTAGGGTTATCCAGTTTTCAGAACCTAAAATCAAACCGAAAATCGAAAACTGAATAAATCCTTCACCTCTAACCAAACTAAACCAGAGAAACCAAACAACTGAACCAAATAACAAAATTTGGTTTGGAACGATCCGGTTAATTCGGCCCTGCCAGTTTCTGCACAACCCTAATTAGTCTCATTATAATCCCCGAATGTATTTGAATAACAATGTAAGAATTACCAGGAAAGAAAGAAACAAGTGCCTTGTTTTAACCCTTCGCTTATTATTGCCAATTGCATTCAAATTTAAGGGATAATAGTCTCATATATCTTTACATTTTCACCAAATTTTAATTCTGCCATAATCTTTGAATCGTTTCAATTTCATCCGTCAAGTTTAGAGTTTGTTTTAAATCTATCCGATAATTCAAATCTATCAAACCATATAATTCATGCTAACATTTCAAACATTCAATGGTGCCACTTGCCACAATATTAAACACTTGGTGCCATTGAGAAAGTGTCATGTCAGCTCATACACCTATTGTATAAATTTGAAACAAAACACAAATATGGTTGACCAAACTAGAAGGATTTAAAAGATAGGATATAATTAAAATTTGGTGAAATAATGAGGATATATAAAACTATGATCCCTAAATTTAAAGAATCGGCATGTAATCTCTTGAATCTACATCCTAAAAATGTCCTTTTATGGTGATGTAGCCTTAAGTGTGCGAAACCATCATATTTAGGACTTTTCACTTCTTGTGAACACTTAATAACTCTCCATTATTAAAAAAAAGATCTACATCCTAAAAATAAATCTTTTATCTTCAAAAACCCAACAAAATTATGCACTTTTTATCTTTATCGGGCTCATTCCCACACCTTGACTTCAAAAATGGATGAAATTGAACCTAAAAAAGCCATCAAGATTTTTCTTCCTATAATTTGAATGATTTTTTTAATTAAAAACTTGGTTTATTCTTTATCAGAAAATTGTTACCTATATTTGGAGTATACACTAAATATATACCTGTTAATTATCCATTTCAAAGTGTAAATAACTGATCCCTACTTTAAATTATTTGCCCCTAGTGTAAAGCAGTAATTTTAAAGTGTAAAACA
>CANYLF011366244.1:0-11418 GCA_948193215.1 Bocquillonia castaneifolia | reverse complement strand
TAAGTCCTCCTTATATAGAGAATACAAAACATGAATCCTCTTCTAAAAGGATTGGGAAATTCGGCCAAACCTCCAAAACAACAAAGGAAACAAACAAAAATAGAAATCCTAATCCTAATTGGAAACTGAAAGCTGGCAGATTACAAACTTTGACTTTGCGACCCAATTTTGACCCATTTAGAGACCTCCAATGAAAAAGTTCAAAACATATGAATTGTAGATCTTGAAGTCCTCTTTCCAACGCATACTTGATCGCATCAAGCCAATATGTGTAGCAAAAGTTATGGCCAAAAAAATCTGCTGTCTTCAGAAATCCGATTTTTAACAACTTCCTAATTATTAAAGGAAAACAATTAAGGAAGCAAATAAACTCCTAATTCAATGCAAGTAAGGTAACCAGCTCCTTGCCATTGTCATCAATGTCATCTTCATAGTCATTGGTCCATTCCTTGCTTCCTTGGATCATATCAGGCTAGAAATAAGCATATTCATAAATAAAATCCGTACATGGATTGTGGAACTAACAGTCCACAAAATGCATCAAACATGTCGCATGATGGATAAAATATTAAGTATAGAAAAACATTAAATCTATATCCTAGAAAGCAAGTAAAAGTAAAGTGCATCATCCATAAAGTTATTACATTCATCCAAAATAATAAAAAAAAGCAAATAAAATTAGAGACGTTTTCAAACATTGATAATAAAGAGATGAAATCAATGATCATGAGGTGATGAAGATGGATGTTGGAGGTTGATGTTGCCAAAGTAGTGTGCCAATTGAGTGCCCAAGTTGCGGATTTCTCTGCTTAGTCCATCGATGGAGTTTTGCATCCCTTCAAGCCTTGCATTGGTGCTTTGTTCCATGTTGTCAAGCCTTTCCTCAAGATGGTCCAACCGGTTAAGTATGCTAGTACCCATTGCCTCACCTTTATCATGAGCTTGTCTTGAAGAGCCCTCACCGACCTTCCTCTTGGTTGCTTTCCCTTTTCCTTTAGCATCTTTATCCATCTTGTCAACAAGCTGCCATTTTTCATCCTTCCATACACAAACCTCGATTGAAGACAAGTATGCAAGGTCCATATATTGCTTAGGGAACTGATGGAGTGGTGTGTTGTCGGGGTTAAGCACTTTGTAGTAAATTGCCAATTGAGTAGCAAACATTCCATACAAAATCATGCCTTTACTACTAGCACTAGCCCTAAGAAATTTTTTGAACAAAAGGGACAGCAAACAACATTTCTCATTGTTCATCATACACCAAAGCACAAAAAGTTGTTCCTTAGATACATTCCCCTACTTTCCTTTCTACTAAATATAGTATTGCTAAGAACTTTTGGAGGACTTGCAAAGCATGGCTCTTGATGTTAGAAGTTAGCTTGGGAAGAATTATAATGATTCTCCTTGGAAATTTCCTTCCAAAATTCATTTTCTTTAAAGTCCTTTGGAACTTTTCCATGCCCATCTCTACCAATACCCAAAATGTCACACATAAGTTCACCACCCATCCTCCTATTCTTGTTAAACAACCTAAATCCAACGGAACCTCTCATTTTTGACTCTTTAATTGAAGCCATAAATCACAAGCAAGTTTGGGGAACATAAATGGTTGGATATCCAAAAAATGCAAGCAACCAATATTATTCAAGTATTGTTTCACCTCTCCATCAAGTCCTAGGGTTCTCAAAACATCTAAATCAATATATTTATTCCACCCTACACCTCTATCCATCATCACCTTAAATCTAGCTTTAAAAATTAAATCATTGCCAAAATCAACATACCTTAAAATTTCCATAGTAAATTAATTTTAGGCATCCAAATCATCAAATGTGTCTTGCTGTTCTTGTGGTTCCTCCATTTCTTCATCTTCTTGTTCTTCCTCCATGTGTTCTCCTTCAATTGGTGGTGGCCTTGAAGAACTTCTTTTGCTCCTTAAAGACTTCCCTTTCTTAGCAATTATCTTTGTTCTTGGCATTTTGTCCTTGTTGGTTTGTGTTTTGATGGATGAATTTGGTGTTTGGACAGTGATTTTAGTTATTTGAAGAACAGATTTTATGTTTGAGAGAGTTTTGGGGCTATTACTTTGAGAATAGAATAGTTAGGAGTGGAAATGAGGGTTTTAGGTGAAGGGGGTTTTGATTTTTAAAGCAAAGGAATGAAACTAGCAAGCAGCCTCCACGCGGGTCATGTGTGCGTAGGCACAGGGCGTGTGAGGCTACTGCGAGCAGTTTTGCATGGTTTCTGGCAGGAATTTTTTTTAGGGGGGCAATTCAGGAGTCACACATGGGCCATGTGTGTAAGCACACGGGCTGTGTAGTGACCCTGTTCTGCACCCTAAACACCCTTCTCAAGCTCCAAAACTCAACTCTTGTGGTACTTTTTACAAATTTTTTATTTGAAATCTCATAAAAACACATTTTATCAACCAAAAATAATTCAAAGATGAGAGATTAACAAAGAACTACATCAAATTGATTGCTAGAATGAATCAAAAATGATGCAAAAATGTATGAACTAGTGAGCATGGAATGCATGTGAATGAATTCAAAGGTGAATACATAGCGAATGATGCTCAATCAAGGACATGGAAACATTATGAATGTAAATGAAATATAACATCAATGAATCACCTCAAAGTGCCAATCAACTACAAGATAGTGCCAATAACACTAGAAATTGAAATTAAAAGCAAAATAACCAAAATTTGCAAGAAAGCTTAAAAATGAACCAAAGGATATGTACAAAAGGATATCAAGTGCTTAGGGTGCCACCTAAAAGCATTTGTTTAGGGTTTCTTAGCTTGACCTTGCTCCATCAATTGCTTGGTTCGTCCAAAGGCACTGACACTTTGTCCGGAATATGAGTGCCCATTGAGTAGTGCTTGACTCTTTGCCCATTGAATTTAAACATCTGCCCATTATTGTTCTCAAGTTCAATGGCTCTGTGAGGGAAGACATTAACAACCATGAAAGGTTCGGACCATCTTGACTTAAGCTTGCTCGAGAAAAGTTTAAGCCTAGAGTTGAAAAGTACCACATTGTCCCCAATTGCAAAGCTCCTTCTTGAGATGTGCTTATCATGCCATCTTTTCACTTTTTCCTTGTAAATCTGAGCACTCTCAAAGGCATTCATTTGGAGTTCATCCAATGCATTCAAATTGAGCAACCGGTTCTCACCGGCTTCCTTCAAATCAAAGTTTAATTTCTTAATAGCCTAATAGGCTTTGTGTTCAAGCTCCATCGGCAAGTGACAAAACTTTTCAAAGATAAGTTTGAAAGGAGTAGTACCTATAGAAGTCTTGAAAGCGGTCCTATAAGCCCATAAAGCATTATCAAGCTTGTTCACCCAATCTTTTCTTGCTTTACCCACGGTTTTCTCAAATTAAGCTTTAATTCTCTCTTTGCCAACTCCACTTGGCCACTAGTTTGGGGATAGTAAGGAGTGGCAACTTTGTGAGTAATACTGTAATTTTTTAACAGAGTGGCAATGACATCGTTGCAAAAATGAGAATTGCCATTTGAAATAATGGCTCTTGGGGTGCCAAAGTGAGTGAAAATGTACTTCTTGAGAAACTTCTTAACCACCCTTGCATCATTGGTAAGGGTAGCTATAGCTTCAAACCATTTCCTCACATAATCAACATAAACAAGGATATATTTATTCCTAAAAGAGCTAGGAAATGGCCCCATTAAGTCAGTCCCCCAAAAATCAAACACTTCCACCTCAAGGATGGGGTTTTCACACATCTCACTGCTTTTTCCAACATTCCCTACTCTTTGGCAAGCAACGCAATAAGTCACAAAGTCTTAGCATCCTTGAAAATGGTTGGCCAATAAAGCCACATTGAAGCACTTTGTTAGCGGTCTTGATTGTTCCAAAATGACCTCCATATGATGAAGAGTAGCAATGGTGTAGTACATCATGAATCTCATCTTTGGGAATGCACCTTCTCACTATGTCATCCGGACAAGTCTTGAAAAGCAAGGGCTCATCCCAATAGTACCTCTTCACATCCCTCAAAAATTTCTTCCTCTGGCTATAACCAAGCTCCGTAGGGAGAAAACCACAAGCAAGATAGTTCACAATATCCACATACCAAGGCTTTGGTGTAGTAATCTCTTGAGCACGAAGTAAGTTTTCACCCGAAAGATCATCATTAATTGGGGGCTCTTTGGAAAGTAGATCATCCATGCCTTCAAGTCTTGACAAGTGGTCCGCCACCACATGTTCCACCCCTTTCTTATCTTTGATCTCAATGTCAAACTCTTGAAGTAAAAGCTCCCAACGGATTAGCCTTGCTTTGGTATCCTTCTTGGTCATCAAGTACTTTATAGCTGCATGGTCGATGAAGACAATGAATTTGGATCCCACCAAGTACGACTAGAATTTGTCTAGAGCATAAACCACTGCAAGGAACTCCTTTTCGGTTATGGTGTAGTTGACTTATGCTTCATCAAGAAGTCTACTTTCATAGTAGATTACATGTGGCTTGCCTTCCTTCCTTTGACCAAGGACCGCTCCGATTACAAAATCACTAGCATCCGTCATGACTTCAAAAGGGAGGCTCTGATCCGGAGGTTGCACAATGGGTATGGACATAAGAGCTTGCTCGATCCTATAAAAGGCATTCAAACACTCATCATCAAAGATAAAATCAACATATTTGGAAAGCAAAATTACATAAAGGTTTAGAAATTTTAGAGAAATCCTTTATAAACCGCCGATAGAAATCGGCATGCCCTAAAAAGCTTCTAACACCTTTAACATTCGTTGGAGGATGCATTTTCTTTATAATCTTCACTTTGGCCTTATCAACCTCTATTCCTCTCTCCGAGATCACATGTCCAAGGACAACACCTTCGGTGACCATAAAGTGGCACTTTTCCCAATTCAAGACCAAAGGTCTCTTCACACTGCTTTAGCACTTTCACAAGGTTAGCTAAACATTCATCAAAAGAAGAACCATAAACCAAAAAGTCATCCATAAACACTTTAACACAATTTTCAATATAATCACCAAAAATGGATGCCATGCATCTTTGAAAAGTGGCGGGTGCATTACACAACTCAAATGGCATGCACCTAAATGCATAAGTACCATATGGACATGTGAATGTGGTCTTTTCTTGGTCATCAGGATGAATTAGTTTTTGGTAAAAACCCAAATAACCATCTAGATAGCAAAAATACTTATGCTTAGCCAACCTTTCAAGAACTTGATCAATGAATGGCAAAGGAAAATGGTCCTTTCTTGTGTTATGATTCAACTTTATATAGTCTATGCACATGCACCAACAAGTAACTAGCCTAATAGACAAGGTCTCACCTTTATCATTTTCTACAACCGTTACCCCTCCTTTTTAGGCGCAACTTGCACCGATCTCACCAACTTGCTATTGAAAATCGAATAAATGATTCCCACATCAAGAAGCTTGAGAACTTCCTTCCTAACAACCTCCCTCATGTTCGGGTTCAACCTCCTTTGAGGCTCAATTGATGGTTTAAAACCATCCTCCATGTGAATGCGATGCATGCATAATGATGGATGTATGCCTTTAATGTCATCAATAGTGTATCCTAATGACTTTCTAAATGTTGCAAGCTCATGCTTCAAGGCATCCAATTTATAACGTGGCAACTCATTATTCATAATGAAAGGGAAATTAGAGTTAGGGTTCAGAAATTCATACCTCACTTGCTTGGGGAGTGATTTTAGAGTTACCTTGGGGGCTTCATTGTTGGCTTTGTCTTTGAAGTCCTCATCTCTTCTTAAAGGCTAA
The DNA here is from genome assembly GCA_948193215.1 of Bocquillonia castaneifolia. Classification (NCBI taxonomy): domain Eukaryota; kingdom Viridiplantae; phylum Streptophyta; class Magnoliopsida; order Malpighiales; family Euphorbiaceae; genus Bocquillonia; species Bocquillonia castaneifolia. Next base: position 5,635 of record CANYLF011366244.1, on the reverse strand, counting down.
AAAATAGGCACAAACTTCCTTGGCTAAGGAGGATTGGCTTCCATGTGTCCCACAAAGCAAAGAGCTTCTTTAGACAAGTGCTCCTTATCAACTTGCAAACACTTCTCTAAAGGATCTTTAGGTGCTTTCCTGCTCAACACCTCTTGAACTTGCTCTTCCACCCTAAAGCACTTATTAACGTCATTAGCACATGGTTGTTTGTTGATATCATCCAAGGTGAACTCCCCAATCTCATCCTCAACCTTGAAGGTTAACTTGCCAAGCTTTACATCGATGATAGGTCCGACGGTGGCTAGGAATGGTCTCTAAAGAAAAATGGGAATATCCTTATCCTCTTCCATGTCTAACACTACAAAATCATCCGGGACATAAAATTTCCCAAATTTGATAGGAACATTCTCAAGGATGCCCAAAGGATATGTAATCGACCTATCTGCCAATTTTAGAGAAATGGTGGTCGCTTTCAATTCACCCTTGTTCAACTTTTGGCAAACTAAAAGAGGCATCAAGCTCACACTAGCTCCTAAATCATATAAAGCTTTATCAAAAGTAGTGGAACCAATAGTGTAAGGGATAGAAAAACTACCGGGATCCTTGAACTTTGAAGGTAGCTTGTTTTGGATGATAGCACTACATTCTTCAACTAGAGCAATGGTCTCCACATCTTCTAACTTCCTCCTATGGCTTATGATGTCCTTCAAAAATTTGGAGTTGATAGGCATTTGAGGAAGAGCCTCAAAAAGTGGGATATTGATATGTAGCTTTAAAAAAAGATGCCTTTCTAAATTTCTCTTTTCTTCCTCTGATCCTATCTTGGCTATGAAATCTTGAGTTATGATCTGTTCATCTAATAATCCAAAAGGACTAGCTCGGCAATCTCTTTAGATTTAGTCAAACCGTTCTTTTGGCTTACAGTTTGCGGATTAAGTCTTGCCTTGGTAGGCTTGAGCTTACAATATGAGGATTGCTGGATTGAACAGCTCTCGGCCCCTCTTGGTATCAGAGCTAGGTTGTTGGTAAAGAAGAAGAATTCTTAACTTATAGCTTCAACCTCTGAAATTACTACCCAAACTTCTACTTTACAGTTATCTACTTCATGTAAAAAACACTTAGCTAATAAAATAGACCACCTTATAGAAATTTCCCATATCCTTGAATCAGCCCGAATAGAAAAATCCCTTGTTCCTATTATCAACCCTTATAATGTTTTCAACAAAAAAAACCTCTTTCAAACAAACCTTCCAAAATCTTATTTCTAAACCTTCCTTAGTTGTAAAAGAGTATGTCCAATCATCTGCCCTTTCTTAGTGTTCTTTCACTACTACTACACAAGAACAGTATGTTAATCTTGAAATTCCTCAGACTTTCATTGAGTAATGGAAGAAGCAGGGATATACCCATCTCCATCTTGGTGCTATCAGACTTGTCTTGTCTTATCATGGCAGGATGGGTTTACCTATTACTGCTCATATATCTCTTTTAGATACTCGTTATCTAAAATATGAACATACTGCTATTGGATCTATAGTGACGACATTAAATATGGGGAGTGTAGTCTTAACTTTTTCCCCTAATTTCAATTTGTCACTTAGAGATTCCTACCTGTCTATTGCCTTGAAAGTTTAAGTTCAAATCACAAGAATTAAGCAAGTTGCTGATTCATTAGCAGTAACTCTTCATCATTAGATAGTATACTGTCTTCAAGACCATTCTATCAATCTTCAGCTTCTAAGTTTTCAGTCTTCAACAGATGCTCTATTTATTCTAGCTGAAGTGGGACAAGTTTCAACAATTGTCCAGACTCCTAGACAGCTTGAAAAGATAGATCTAGAAAAGCTAAGCCCTCGGGAATGGCTTACTAATTATAAAAAGCTTCATCAGGAGCAGACCAAGCCAGTTTAGGCAATTGACCCTCTATTCATCAGAGAAAAGAATGGTACTGTGAAAACCATCTTCATGAAAACTAAAGAAACTGCTACTCCTTCCATCTTTCAGGCATCTATGATTGAGCCTCTTTCTTTTCCTAAAGAAAAAGGTATTCCAATCGTCTCCTTTACTTCAATAGGTCATCATGTGTACCCAGCAAAGCTCAATGGTCATTTTTTATGGGATGCACTTGGCTCAGGAATGTGTAATTCTTCCTGCACATGTCATGAAGACCATGAGATCTGTGTACCTGCTGAAAAACCAAGGTTAATTCCTAAAAGGTTTTATAGCACTCCTTGTTCTTTTTCATATATCAGAAAAAGAAAGGATGATGATCCAGACCCATATGGCCCTTGGATAGGAATTCCAAATGAGAAGCAAATGTCAAAAAAGCCAGAACATGCTCTCCCCCATTTGCCAGTATATGAGGATGCTCTCAAAATCCTCAAAGAAGAAGGACTGCTCAAAAAACAATAGACTCTTCCATGCTCTATGGAAGCTTATCTTCCATCTTCTCCAGCTATATCTATTGCAGAATGTTTCATGTTTAAATCCACATATTTTCCTTCTCTTTGGAAAACGACAAGCATGAGGTTTGAAATCACTCCATCAGAGGTAACTCATTAAGGGAAATTGAAAGAACTCACACATGTAGAAGAAGTTCTCAACTGGCATACTTCTAATGCCCTGGTTCAAAAAACTTACCTTCAGAAAATTGATGGAAAGATAGATCAAGCTATCCAGCACACCAGACAGCTGGATCAGAAAATTGGCAACTTTTCTCAAGAAGTCATTCGTCTTTATAATGACTTGAGAAATAAATTTCAGGTTCTTGATCAAGATTTGAGGAAGTCTCGGCAGCAGCTTTTTTCTCCAGAATTTAAAGAAAAAAAAAGAGAAATTATGCAAATAAAAAGGTAGTTATAGCAGATTGAGCAAGATTTTCAAAAACCTATAACAACATCAGTATCTATTATACCAACATTTACTTCTACAGCTTCATCTTCTTCATTTCTTTCCACTATGTACCATTCACCTTTTTCTCCTCCTTTTCCAACCACAACCACAAGTTCCCCTTTTATCTCCTTCTCTAAATTTTGTCCCAAGACAACAAAACAAAAGACAAAATCTTTACCCCTACCAGAAAAGAAACCTGAAATCCCTGACCAATCCTTAGTAAGTATTAATGATTCTAGTTCAGGCTCTTCAAAATCTTTTAAAGGATTTGGTATGACAGACATCTCTGAAATTCTCATGAATACACAAGCACTTCTAGAAGAACCAGAACCCATTATAGAAGAGATGAATACACAACCTACTGTAGAAGAGCCAGAACTCTTCTCCGAGTTTTCCTACCAAAACCAAGTGCTGGACCTTGGTTTACATTTGATGATCTTCCACCATCTCGTTGGAAGGAAAGGCTATCTTAGTTTATGGAGTGGATAGACTTACAAATGACTCAGGAAGGTACTACACTAAAGAAAGTCCTCACATAATTTACTACTAGGTTTACTGGTAGTTTAAGAGACTGATTCCAATCTCAATCAGCGTATACTAGAGTACAATTGGTTAGTCTCACCTCAGCTTCAGCAGCGATCAATGCTCTCCACAATCAGTTTCTTGGAGGTCATGATTTGATTATCAGACAACAGAAACAAAAGTATTTTGATCGAAAGTGCTGCTCTTTAAAGATAAAAGATTTGGAAAAACACTACATGGCAATGTCTAAACTCTATTACCTCATAGGTGGAATAGATGGTGATGACACATTGAAATATACTTTTATTGCCTCTCTCCCTAAAGAAACTCAACCAGAGGTGAATAGAATGATCTCTGATACAAATCGTCCTATTACTTTTATTACTTTTGGAGAATTGTGGCAATTTACACTTGCTGCTATAAAAAAGTTGTGTGATCAACAAAAGCTTTTCAAGAAATTCACTCAGGAGAATCTCATTATTAAAAAGGCATGCAGCAAAAGCCATCTTCAGATCAAATGTAGATCTTCTCAGTGTAACTGCAAAGGAAAGAAGAAGTTTAGACACCATTTCCTGAAATACCCAGATGACAGGAAAATACGATTCATGAAAAAATCTACTTCAAAGAGGTTTCGATATTTCAAAAAGAAGAAAAATCAAAATTACAAGTCAGACAGATGTTTCATCTGTAAGAAGAAAGGCCATTATGGAAAGAATTGCCCACAAAATCCTCAGAAGGCTGCAAAGATGGTACAACATGCAATATCCTGTGTTGAATTGCCTGAATCATTTAAAGAAGATCTAGAGTTTCTTTTCTCTGAACAAGAAGATGCAACACGAGACAGCTTGTTCGTGGTCACAAATGAAACTCTTGAAGAAAGTCAATCAGACTCTGCAGACTCAAAATCAGATTCAGACTCAGATCCTTCTTTTCCACTACTGGGGGAATTTTCTCCAAAATTTATTACTCAAACTCCCTTTTCCTTTACCCTAGTTCTCATCAAACAGTATACCTCCTATACCCTATGTTCCTGTTCATTTTCTCCCATCTCAAAAATCTAAACCTATTTCAGTCATAACTTTCTTTGATACCTGTAACAACCCGAAACTAATACAATATAATAAGGAGAAAATATATAATAACAGTAATTAATCTTAAATTAAAATTCAAATTAAACTCCCTACCAAAATATTTTTTTTTAAATTTAAGCAACAACGATCGTTGTTAAAGGAGCAACGATCGTTGTCAAATGTACAACGGTCGTTGTTAAAAATGCTTTGATCGTTGTGAAAAACACAAAAATGACCAAAAGTTCAAGTAAGATACACGAGCTCGTGGGAAATCAACAACGAGCTCGATGTTAAACGGCAAAGATCGTTGTTAACTTAACAACGATCGTTGTTAAGCTAAAAAGCTCAAAACGAAATTTTTTTTCCAAAAATCACAATTCTAAAACAGAGTTTTCGACTTTTCCCCGTAAAAACAAACTCGAATATACTCAAAACATCTTAAACATAGAACAGACTTTCTCACACAGTAAACGCAGTAAAACTGTATCAAGAGTTTATCAAATCTTATATATATCATGCATTAGTATCAAAATTAACTTTACACATCTCCTAACTCTAAATATACAAACATGTATACACAATATCAATTCAAAACCCCTTACACATGCTTATACAAAGAAATCCAAATGTATAACACATGCTCGTGATCCACTGGCCAACCTAAAATGTCTACTGCAATGCACATGCACTTCAAGTACCAACAAGCTATCTATCACCTGAAAAATAATGCCAAGGGGTGAGCTGGCAACTCAGTAAATAAATAACTGTTAATACTAACTATCCACACATAACACTTCCAAAGACAATCAACCACAATCAAGTTCCACCCAATACATCATTAAAAGATTATCTTATCTTATCCATTCAACCCAAAACCAACCAACAATTCAATATCACAAAATCACAACCACAATTTATATTTCACAAACAACAAACAACCTTGATAGTTAGATAAATCACCTAAATGAATGGTTAAAAGATTGGTAACCCTATCAAAACTTTCAAATCACATCTTGTTCTCATTATCAATCTTTCTCAATGGTGCACCATTCTCAAATCAATCAAATTTCCCCTCTTCACTTTTCTAGGGGTTAAATATCATTCATTTCAATTTCCCCTTTTCACTTTTCTAGGGGTTTTATCACATTTCATATTCTCAA
>CANYLF011365459.1:0-17429 GCA_948193215.1 Bocquillonia castaneifolia | reverse complement strand
ATTTTTAACCCGAAGACCGACCGAACCGAACTTTTATTACCCTTCTATTGTTTTTCGGTTTCTCCCTATACTTTGGTCGGTTTGGTCTAATATGTTGTGCTTCTAAGACCGATCGGTTTTCCATTTTTCCCGACCGGACCGCCCGAACCGACCGAATTATAGGGAGAAACCGAAAATACCTCATGTTACTTCTTTTACCTCTCAGTACTTGCATTGTTACTCTCTCCATATCTAAAGGAATAGACATCATAAAAACATCTCATTCAAAATCCTTCTTTTTTTTTTTTTGGCTTAGAAACCCTTTTTTGCTTTACAATTTTTTGAAGAGTACAAAATTAAACTTAACAGGTTTTATTAGTTTCTTTAAATTTAAGAACTAAATATAAGTTTTATTAGAAGATTTATAATAATGAGTGGGTCATTAATTTTTTTAAAAGATAAACAGTCATTGGAGTGTAAAAATAAAAATTGATAGGGACTACGGAGCATGAAAACTGGAAAAATGAAGATAAATAAGTTAAAGAAGGAGGGCAGCCATTCAATGAAAACGGAAAAGCGTTAAATGAAAACAGAAAAGCGTAAAATAAAAAACAAAATGGAAAGGTGCGTTAAAAAAATAAAAACAAGTGGGTCACGTTTATAAATGATGTAAAAAAAGACGTAACCCGTGGGTTCCTTCAACTTTTCACACTGTGGCCTTAATTATTGTGCACAAAACTCTTTGTCCCATAGTCCAACTCCAACATCCACTTCTAAATAATTTATCTTATCAAATAAAAAAGAGGAAATAACAATTAACAAAGGGGTATTTTTAAAACTATCCGTTTTTAAAAAATATTCACGTCTAACACCGTTTGATTTTCCATTTTCATGAATTGAGGGTTGACTTTTTTTATTCCCACATATGTAATTTCACTTATTTTATTTGTAAAAATAGAATTTCTTCACTATTTTATTTATAGAAATACATCTCCGTCAAACTTCTCTCAAAGTTCCAACAATGACAGCCCTCCATCTACCATAAAGAACTCGACAAACCCAAAAGGCTTCCCCTTCCTTTAATGTTTCTTCCTTCGACTTTTTTACTTACAATTTCTTTTTCTTTTCTTAGTTAGAGGGCTTCTAGCATACACATGGTACAATTTGTCCCTTTTAATTTTGACCATTAGATCAAATTAGATCTTAAAGCTTTTAATCCTAACTATTCAAATTATGAACCTGTTACCTACAAGTGGGCCTTTCTTCAATACTCTAGAGTATTGATACTCTTTATTGTAGAATCAATACCTGTAAAGGTCAATTTCCTTTTCTGCTTTTTTTTTTTTTTTTTGCATTTTCCACGCATATAACTCCTCAGAATGAAAATACATCATTAGATCCATATTAAAATTTATCTTTCAAAATTGAACTGTTCAAATTTATTTTTTAAATATTAAATGTTTTTTCCGGACAAAAACTTATAATCAAATTAAAGTTAATATTAAAAAAATATTATTTAACATTCATTAACTAAATTTGAGAAAAAAAATAATATATCATAAAGATACTTTATTTTTATGGTATATATAACTAGGGCTATTGAAAAAAAATCAATTAAACCGTAAACTGAACTGAAATCGATCAATCTAACCAAAAAAATATGATTAACTGAACCTATAAGTTAGGTTTAGATTTTAAATTTTAGAAAACCGACAGTTAACTAAACCGAAAAAACCTGAAACATTATATATATATACACACACATGAAAATACTATATATTAACTATTATTTTTATATAATTATTTATATTTCAATCATTAATTACTATAATTTTTACCAACCCACCTTGGGTAGACTTGTACTATCCATGTGGGTAAGGGGTGAAAGGTCTCAAGTTCGAGACTTACCCTTACCAAATTATCAAAACAAATTACTATAATTTTATATTTAAAATATTTAGTATACTATATTATTAACATATAATATAATAATATACATGATAATGATTATATAAATATGTTTATATGTATAATAATAATGAAAAACACGTGACAAAAAAACAGTGGTTAAAACTAAACCGACCAGTCAAATGATTAACCGATACAAACAGTTCAGATACTAAAATTATTTAACGGGTCGGTTAATCGCATGTGAGCACCCCTATATATAACGATAAATAAACTAATCACATGTAAAATACTATTAGACTTAAACTCAATATATGTGGCTAAGGGTTAATAAGGGTTAGATGAATTTGCCAGCTATACGGCTACAAGTCAACTTGGCAAAAGTAGCTTGACTCACATATAACTTATTGAAACGGTAAAGTATTTTCAAAGGAGAAAGGTACAAATTCACTTTAAAAATTTCTGGTGCAGAACAAATCCACCCCTAAAGTTAAAAATAGCCCAATTTCCCCACTCAACTAAGTTTTCTGGTACAATATCACCATTAGATAAATGGATAGATATATTTTGACCCTTCATATTTGTACCATTCAATTATTTGTCTCTTGAAAATTTCAAGTTAACCCCTGAACTTTATTTTTAACTAATAAATTCTTACAAAACCATTTTTAATTCAAAAAAATCAATATTATTTTAAACTAAAAAATTAATATTTTTAAAAAAATTAGAAATATGATGTAACTTAGCGATATCAAAATGATAGAGTACTGATCTCTACTTATGAACAATATGTTAAATTTATCGATTTCTCGTGATCCAAAACTAATTATCAAATTCCTACACTTAAATACAAAATTAATATTTATTTTAAAAAATTAGTAATACGATATAACTTAGCCATATTAGAATGATAGAGTACCGATCGCTACTTATGAACGATAGGTTAAATTTATTGATTCCTCATGATCTGAACCTAATTATCAAATTCCTACAATTAAATAGAAAAAATAATATTCATTTTAAAGAATTATTAATACAATATAACATAGTCACACCGGAACGGTAGAGTACTGATCTCTACTTATGAACGAAATGTTAAATTTGTCGATTCCTCATGATCCAAACCAAATTCTCAAATTCCTGAAGTTAAATAAAAAATTAATATTTATTTTTAAAAAATAGTAAGACGATATAACTTAGTCATATCAGAACGATAGAGCACCTATCACGACCCAAACCCGGGGTACATAACCGGCGTTAGGGAACGGGAAAGCTATATGCTACCGAATCCGGTAGCAAGCCTTTAATCCACTAAACCAACAAAAGCATTGATAATATACATGTCACAATATGTAAATCATTCCACAAATATTATTATCATCTCAATATTATCAATAATATAACATCCAGCATACCAGGCTGGGGTTTCATACATCACACCACTCATAAAATATCAGTAATATAATTATATTTACACACCGTGATAATCACATATATAAGTAAATATCGACAAACGACATCTCAAACCAAACCCACACCAAAGAGTTTTACTGCAGCTCTAGATAGAAAACCACACAATACAATAATAAAACATACGTCGAGTTGCCGGTGAAGTAGGAATCCGTAGTAGAATCTCAATTTACGAGGTCTAAAGCAATCCTGAAAAAAATGGGTTGAGGGGAGTCAGACCTCACTAAGTAAGTCAATCTCATATTTATGAAATACAACCTAAAACACACACAACATACATAATATATATATATATATATATATATAATAATAATAATAATAATAATAATAATAATAATAATAATAATAATAATAATAATAATAATAATAATAATAGATACAACACTCAAACGAATGCAACAATCATAACAATCAAGGAGGAGAATTGAGGTAGAACACCTAATAACCCTCTACCCCATAAACATATCCGGTTCTCTTATTCCAATATTATTCTCTTAATCCATAATTGGTCTGGCGTCCGACACTACACCGAACCAACCACAGCTATAGCAAAATAATCATAAAATATATAACAGATCGGTATCCGAGCACTACATCGAACCAGCCCCGACCTTTCCATCATAAATATGAAATTAACTTACAGGTAGAATGAGTGCCTCTCTACACTCCAGAAGTACTTGGCCCTCCTTGGGCTCTCTGATTATCTTTAGATTGATAATAATAATAATTATTATTATTACAGAGACTCAGAAAAATGGAAAACATCTTAATTTCCTAGAAATTCTAGAATTCTACATAAACACATCGTATAAACATCGGCTTATATCTAACAGTAATCGTCACCTATAATTCTAATGTTTTAAACTCATTACATGCTTTACGAAAAAATCTACCAAAAATCCGGCAACATCTCCTCTGTAATTTGGATATCTCTCTAACTAGTGGAGCCCGTTTCTGCAAGTAAAATACACTTCTAAACTCATCACCGCATACCGGGTCTACCAAATTATCTGGATTTACCAAAATAGCCATACCGCATCAATAATAATATTTTATCCTTCCTTATCATCATCATCATCATTATATCGAATCATCTCATCGTCTTATCTACTAAATTTTTATACATCTACTATCCATCAATATTATAGTAATAACAATCAAAATTGTTTTATCTTCCTATTTATATTAATTTATTTTTCCATTTTATTTATTAAATTTATATTCATTTTACATTATTCAATATGAATACAATATTATAACAATAATAATAACATTATATTTACTTATTTATATTTAATTTATCATAACATTTATTCTATCTATTTATCCTCATTTAAATCCCATTAATATTATTTAATATCTTTTAACTTCTCTTTTTATCAATTAAATACATTTATCGTCTAACTCAGTTTGCTATTCAATAATTTAATTAACCGTCTATCTTATTTATTTTAAATTCTAATCAACTCCGACATAACTTATTTAACATTCTAACAATATATCCGAAGCTTAAACGTATAAATTAAACACCTAACACGTGTTTCGAGATTTTCATACACCGCATTTCAACTTCCGAGATTTTTAATTTAAAATCTACATGTCGTATCTTTACAAAAATTGTCTAAAATAATTTATAGTATTTTTTAAAAATATTTTTAGGCCTGGCCAGAGTGGGGCCCTCCGCCGCCGTCCACGGTGGCTGGAAAAGTTGCCGGCCACCGCTGGAGGTGGTTATTGGCCTCCAAAATTTTCAGATTTCTTCCCCAAGCCTCAAGGAGTCCGAAAATCACCTCAACTCATGCAAAGGAGCACTACAGACGGTGGAAATAGGCTGAACAGCCTCCTCACCGCTGTGAGCTCCGTTGTCACCGTTCAAGACCTTCTACTCATCGCCGGCGTCGCGCTCTGCCACCAATCAACTCCCCCTGCTCCGATCTATAAGTCTGTAACCTCAAATCAGTGATTAAATGGCCGGATAATAGATTACCACAGTGGCCAAATTTTCACAAACTTTGGAGGCTCCGACCTCAAAATCCCAGCAACTGCAGCAGCTAAATTTGGTATGTACTTCTTCGTCTCATCGAGCTCTACAATTTAGGCTCATGAATTGTCTAAATCAGTGACTGGAGTGATGAGAATGGATGGTTGAAGATTGAGGTGCTATAGTGAAAATTCGAGAGGATTCTAGGGGCTACAGTGAATATTTTCTCAATGTTTCTATTTTGCAATTTGATCCATCTGCAGGTTTAAAGAATAAAAGCTAAGTTTTTTATTTTCATTTTAGTCCTTTTCTTTAATTACTTCTCATCCCGAACTCATATTGAGCTCAAATTTTAAACACGAGTCCATATGATATTTTAAGACTTTCATGTAGAAAATTAGGTTTAAATAATATCCGAACTATTATTTTAATTTCCATAGATTAAATCCAATTAATTTAATACCGAGTCAATTAATTAAATTCAGAAAATAAATTTATTTCCAAACTCAATTAATCAATCCCGAATTAAAATATATTTATACGGATAAAATTGATGGCAAAAATCATGGGTATTACATTCTTCCCCCTTTAATAAAATTCATCCTCGAATTTAAAAAGTACCTTATTATAGAAATAAGTGAGGAAACTATTCTCTCATGTCCTACTCCAATTCCCAGGTATAATCCTCAACAGAGTGATTCTTCCACACCACTTTTACCATAGGGATCGACTTAGATCTCAACTGTCTCACCTGCTGGTCAATGATAGCCACTGGGTACTCATCATACTTTAGATCTTCTCCAATCTATACATCATCAGCTTGGATTACATGTGAAGGATCTGAAATGTACTTCCTTAACATCGATACATGAAATACTGGGTGTATCCTAGAAAGCTCTGATGGTAAAGTCAGCCTGTATCCCACTTCACCAACCTTAGTCTCAATCTGATACGGACCAATGTATGTTGGTGCCAATTTAACCTTCTTACCAAATTTCATTACACCTTTCATAGGTGACACCTTCAAAAATACCCAGTCTCCAACATTAAAGGAAACATCCTTCCTCTTTGAATCTTCATAACTCTTCTGCCTACTGAAAGCAGTTTTTAACCTCTGTTGTATCAATGGAATCCTCTCTGATGTAATCTGAACCATTTCAGGTCCAAATAGTTGTCTCTCACCAATGTCCCAACATAATGGAGATATACACTTCCTGCCATACAATGCTTCAAATGGTGTCATCTCAATACTTGCACATAGCTGTTATTATAAGCAAACTTTATCAATGGAATATTAAGATCCCAATTTCCACCAAAATCCATGGCACACATCCGTAACATATCCTCCAGAGTCTGTATAGTTCTCTCTGATTTCCTGTTTGTCTATGGATTGGAAAGCTATGCTGAAATTTAACCTGGTTCCCAAAGCCACCTGCAGTTCTCTCTAGAACATCGAGGTAAAACTAGAACCTCTATCTGATACAATCAGCTCTCGAACTCCGTGCAATCATACAATCTTTGAGATATACAGTTCACCTAACTTCTGCACAGTATAGGTCTTCTTTACAGGTATAAAGTGAGCTGATTTAGTCAACCTGTCCACAATCACCCAAATCGAATCAAACCCACTTCGAGTATGGGGTAACCCGATCACAAAATCCAAGCTGATCATGTCCCACTTACAATCAGGAATGAGTAGTGGCTGTAGTAACCCATAAGGTCTCTAATGCTCTAGCTTCACTTTCTGACAAGTCATGCACCTGGACACAAATTCAGCTATATCTTTCTTCATTCCACTCCACCAATACATGCTCTTCAAATCATGATACATCTTGGTTGCACCAGGATGTACACTGTAAGGTGCATAATGTGCTTCCTCCATAATTTCCTTCTGTAAATCATCAACCTTCGGAACACAGACTCCGTTATCCATCTTCAACATACTTTCACCATCAATTTTAAACTCTTTTGTTGCTCCCTGTTGTACCTGTGTGTGAATCTTCTATAACTTTGGATCTCATAACTAAGCTTCCTTTACCCTGTCCAAGAATACAGATCTAACTTTGAACTGTGCTAACAAACATCCAAAACCGTCTAACCACCATTGTAAACCTTGATCAAATAACTGATCTATCTCCCTATATAAAAGGTCTCCTCTGTACACTGATATGAGCAAGACTCCTAGTTGATTTCCTGCTCAAGGCATCTGCTACCACATTTGCTTTACCTGGATGATACAAAATCAAACAGTCATGATCCTTCAGCAACTTTAACCATCTAACCTGTCTCATATTCAGGTTACTCTACCGAAATATATTCTTCAAACTTTTATGATCTGTATATATCTCACAGGGTACATCGTATAGATAGTGCCTCCAAATCTTCAGTCTAAATACAACTGCTACTAACTCCAGATCGTGGGTAGGGTAGTTCTTCTCATGATTCTTTAATTGTCAAGAAGCATAGGCTACTACATGCCCATTCTGCATTAATGCGCACCCTAACCCTACTCGTGAAGCATCACAATATACAGCAAAGCCATCAACTCTATAAGGTAAAGTCAACACAGGTGTTGTTGTCAACCTTTCCTTCAATAGCCGAAAACTGTTCTCACAAGCTTCATTCCACTCAAACTTAACATTCTTCTGAGTTATCTTGGTCAATGGTGCTGCAATACGGGAGAAATCTTGTACAAATCTCATATAATAACCTACTAAACCCAAAAAGCTTTTGATCTCAGTAACCGTAGTGGGTCTAGGCCAATCTATCACTGCCTCTATCTTTTTCGAATCCACTTGGATACCTTCCCTAGACAACACGTGTCCTAAGAAAGCCACATTGTCTAACCAAAATTCACACTTTGAGAATTTAGCATATAGTTGCTCTCTTCTCAAAGTCTCCAACACTATCCTTAGATGCTGCTTATGTTCCTCTACACTCCTCGAATATGCCAAAATATCATCAATGAAAACTATTATAAATCTATCCAGAAATGGCTTGAATACCCTGTTCATCAAGTCCATAAAGGCTGCAGGAGCATTAGTCAACCCAAATGACATCACTAGGAACTCATAATGACCGTATTTGGTATGAAATGTTGTTTTAGGAATGTCTGCTTCTCTGATCTTCAGCTGATGATATCCCGACCTCAAGTCAATCTTAGAAAAACACTAGGCACCGTGAAGCTGATCAAATAGATCATCAATCCATGGTAAAGGGTATCTGTTCTTGATCATCACTTTATTGAACTCTCTATAATCAATACAAAGTCTGAGTGATCCATCCTTCTTCTTCACAAATAGAACAGGTACGCCCCACGGTGAAATACTGGGCCTGATAAAACCACTATCCAACAACTCTTGTAATTACTCTTTAAGCTCCTTTAACTCTGTTGGAGCCATCCGATATGGAGGTATAGATATAGGAGCAGTTTCGGGAACAACATCAATACAAAACTCTATCTCTCTGTCAGGTGCTAACTCTGGTAACTCCTCTGGAAACACATCAGGATATTCACACATAACCAAAACTTCATTCTCATCTTTAACTACTGCTGTAGTATCTCTAACCACTACTAAGAATCCTTGATCAGAAATTAGGTTTTGAGGTTATTTACAGTTCTCACCTCTGAATTTAAATTCTTCCTCACCGGGTATTCTGAATATCACTTATTTCCTTCTGTAATCCAAGGTAGCATAATGTTGGGAAAGCCAATCCATTCCCAAGATTACATCAAAATCCATCACATCTAAAAGTATTAATTCTGCCTTCATCTCCCTATCTCCAATTCTCACAAAACACATCGAAAAAACAATGTTAGTGACCAGAACCACACTTAACGGAGTGGCCACTGATAACGGAGTCGACATCCTAGTACCTTTATAGCTAACCCTTGATGCAAACGTAAGAGAAATGAAAGAATGGGTAGCACCAGGATCAAATAAAACTAAAGCATCTGTACCACACACTGGAATAATACTTGCCACCATTACATTTGAAGTCTGAGCATCTTGTGGTGTAAGTGTAAAGACTCTAGCTTGACCTCCACCCTACTACAAACTGGATGCTTGTCCTGTACCTCTGCCACCTGGTCTAACACCAAATCTATCTCCGTTCCTTCTCCCAAAACCTCGGCCCTGCTGGCCGGTCATTTGAGATCCACCCTGAGAAGGTCCCACCTGATAAGAGCCTCCTCTAAAAGGAATAGGAAATTGAGGTCATGGCTGTAGTGGCTAAACCATACTGGATGCTGTAGAAGCCAGGTGAAACTAAGTCTGGTTCGGAGAAGGGTAAATAGGAAAACTTCTAGCATAATGGCCTGGTTGACCATACCTGTAACGAGCATTAGGAGCCAGATGACATGGTCCTTGATGGACCCTTCCATAATTCTAACAAAAATTGGAGCTGAAACTAGAACTGCTATAACTAGCACTACCATAACCGGTGCTCTGACCACTACTGCTGCTACCGGCTCTAAAGAATGCACTACCATGTCCAGGTTTACCATGTCTCCCCCTGCCATGCTTACTAGAAGCTGAGGGAATCCGCTGAGCATAACCAATCTTGCCTCCACCAGACCCCACTATAAAGGTCACCTGGTATTACAGTATACCCCTGTTAAACTGTCCTCCATATCCACTACTCTAACTTTCGAACCTAGAACTACCTGCACCAGAAGATCCAGGTCCTGTATAAGATCTCAAAAACCTCTGTTCAATAGACACAGCCTCCACATATACAGAATCCAGATCCTGACCCTAAGTCCTCATACTGGCATACTCTGGGCCTAATCTTGCCACATACAGGTGTATCAATTGTTCCGGGTCCTGGGCCACTAGGCCTGCAAATCTGGTCAATCTCCGAAACTAGTTAGTATAATCAGTGAAAATCTCATCTCTCCCCCTGAAGATATTCATAAGCTATGCCCTATGATGCATCTGATAAGGTAAATGCATGTAATGTTGCTCAAATCTCCTCTCAAACTCCTCATAGGCGATAGTCTGAATAACTGACCTAATAACAGCATTAAACCAATCCAGAGCCCCTCGCTCCATACAAGTTTCCACCATCCTCATCCTCTATGCCACAGTTGCTCCAAAATTCATTCGATTCCTTAGCAAATTCAGAAAATCTAAAGGATCTCTTGTTCCATCAAAAGGTACTTTGAATGACCTAGAAAAAGTGCTAATGGCCTCCAAATCAGACATCTATCTAGGCTGTTGAAAAACCTAAGTAAGTCCCCTAGCCATCGCCTCTAGAGCAGCTGGGTCTACCCCCACAAATCCTTGAGCTAGATGCTCGGGTATTTCCTCCCATTCTAGTCCTTCTGGGGTGTGTTGGCGTCTCCTTAAGTTCCTCGATCTATGTGGATAAAGAGGGGTTACCTCAGTGATCCAAGTCATACGACAACTGCGGCACTGTGCGTTTAGCATACGAGAGCTAATAGTGTGAGTCACCACCCAAATAAGTATTTGGAAAAGAAATTGGTGTGCATCTTGATTCCCTTAAGAATGCATTAGACACCAAAAAAAATAACAGAGATTCCAAGATCAGACTTATCCATTCTTAAGGCGTGATTATCACAAGCAACTCATAGGATTATACCCACCTTCATTTTCACTACTTAAAGCAAGTAAAACACATAGATACATTCTTACATTTTACAACATATAGAGCATGCAAAAGGTGAGTTTCTATACAAACAAGGTTTGATTTTACATTACCAAACCCGAATTAGTCCAAATTCCATACAAGAATCAAAGCATATATCACAAGCACATCAAACAACCAAGGTTGCTACCATTTTTACCTAAGATTTACCAAATAGCTTTATTAGGTTCATTTTATACACAATTCGCCTATTTTTTTACCAAAGAAAGTTAGATTACTTACCTTTTAGCTATATTCCATGTGAAATTTTTGTACACAAAAGTTACAGAGCTTTGGGGGAGTCTGTGCAAGGTGAAACGCCATTCTTTGCCAACAAAAGCCACACAACGCCACTCTTGGGAGTGGCATTGAGCACAACGCCACTCTTAAGAGTGGTGTTCTGGCTCAACCCCTCCCAAATAGTGGTGTTGCCCTACACATGCATGGGGAGCAACATAAAATGCAGAAAAATGCAACTTTCGGGCTTACCAAACCACGAAAATTGATGGAAAACTCAACCAAAACAACAATGCATGATGCAAACAGCCTAAAACAAGTGTCGACATGGCACAACCCAACCTATCATGCTTCTAAACAATCAAACAAAACTCAAATGGTAATTATAGTAAACATTCACTACATAAATTATAGAAACTATGGTTCATGCCTCCAAATCGTTCAAATTGCATGCAAACAATTCAAAACAACTTAAAACAACATTAAAATAGTAAAAATAAAAATTAAAGCATGTAAATCAACTATATGCATCATGCCAAGAACTTACAGTAAACATGCATTCAAACGCAACATACTGACTTTATGAAAATCTACCTGAAATCAATTATAATGCATAAAAATCATTTTGAAAATCATTTAGATGCATAAAAACATGAATTAAATCATCAAAACACCAAATCATAGCATTTAAACAACTTACAGTGAATTTCAATGCAAATTGAAATGAACGTACAATTCTACTGTAATTTTCAGAAATCAATGGAAATCATTTTTTATGCTTTGATTTTGATTAAAACATGTTAGAATCAGTTAGAAGCAACATAAAACATGATTTAAAACAACTTTAAGAATCAAAATCATCAAAAATAATGAAATCAAAAAAATCATGTACAGTGTAGTGAAAATGGCAAAATCAAATAACAATCATTCATAATCAATAACAATCTTGTAATCATGTTATAAAACACATTAAATGGCTAAATCTAATACATAAACATGTTTAGAATTGACAAACTAGAAATTTACAGAGAAATGCAAAAATCACAGTACGTATAATTTTGACGGCAAAATGGAGCAGATGTATGTTTCAATGCATATGATGAATAAAAATCACAACAATTGCATGAAAACAATGAAAAATAAACAATAAAGAAGATTTAGAGCACTTACAGTGGTGATTAGCAGAATTCTAGATCTAACAGACAAGAAATTCAATTTAGGTAGTAAATTGAATTCAGCTCCCAGGAAGGCTTGATTTCCCTCAGTTGTTTGAGTTGATTGGCTGATCACGTACTATTCTTTTTTATTTTATTTTCTTATTCTTTTTTCTCACTTTAAAACACTTGCAAAAGCTTTCTCTCTCAATTGTATAAAACTAGTAAACTCTTTCTAAAATTCCCCAATTCAGAATTGCTAACCCCCTGAAAATGTGTTTGAGCATGCTCTCAACATTGCTTAGAAATTAAGCATAAGAGGTTTGAATTTGAATTAAGGATTGATGCAATTAAATCATTCCGTTAATTGAATTCAAATTTTGAATGAAATGATTAATGCAAATCACATTAGTTGCATTTTAAATTTCAAATTAAAACACATCCTCCTTTAAGTTAAAAAGAGAATTGGACTTGGGCTCACAACTAACCTTAAGCCCAAAAGAACTTAATTGATCAATTAAGAGACCAGCCCAAACGAATTGAATGAAATATGAAGCCCATTCCAACATTTAAAACCATAATCCAAGCCCACAAATATGGCAGCAGATGTTCTAAGCCCATTTTGGAGCCCTAAAGTCAGAATTAGAAAAATTGTATTAGAGACAAAAACGTGCAGAATGGCCCAATTTACTTTTCAAATTGGTTTTAGACCATTTTGAGGCTTGTATGAAAAGATATGATGAAAACAATGCACGGTTTCATTTCAAAATGATTTTCTAGCTTAAAGAATGCACTTTTCAAATCTGAAATGCATTTTGAAACATCACATGATCAAAATGAAAGCATAATCACTCTACTTATGCCTTGTGAGCATAAGTGATTATCATTGGGAAATTCGAGCCGCTTCCCCATTCCTGCATCCAAAAATTAGGTATCTACAATTTGCCCCCTGCTTTGTCAGAGGTTTGGAATATTAACCAATAATATGAAAAATGACGATAAAGCACTAACCACATAATTTTTGGAAAAGAAATGCGTACCTCATCTTTGGATTGTGGAACCTTACCTCGGACCTTGGCTGCCTCTGCTTGACTCCATGGGGAATAGAATAAAGCTTTTACCTAGGACCATTACTGCCCAAGTTCTATACTAACCCTATTCCAATATCAGGATGAAATGTCATCTAGGACCATTATTGCCTAAATTCAACTCCAACATCTGATTTGTTTCCAACATTTACTGCCTTTAATAAGGAATGCATCTGACATTTTCGGTCTTCAGCAAGAAAAGTATCAGGCACTTCTGGCCTTCAACAAGGAATGCATCCAGCACTTCTAGCCTTCAGCAAGGAAAGTATCAGGCACTTTCGACCCTTAATAGGAAATTCATCCGGCACTTCCGACCCTCAACAGGAAAAGCATCCGGCACTTTCGGCCTTCAGCAAGGAAAGTATCAGACACTTCCGACCCTCAACAGGAAAAGCATCCTGCACTTTTGGCCTTCAGTAAGGGAATGCGTTTAGCCTTTACGGAGTTTAGCAAGGAATGCATTTAGCTTTTACAGCATTTAGCATAGGACAATCATTCTAAAAAAGATAGAGTTTAGACACTAACCTAAGTTGATTATACTCTGATTTTGCCAATTCTTTTGTTGAATTTTCTGGACTTCATTGGGGATTTTTGAGAACATACTCTCCATTGAGAATTTTAATTATGACTTGCATTTGGGGAATCAAGCTGTTTGCTTCTTAAGAATTTCCAGTTGTAACTCACACTAGGGAAAGCGTTCTAGCTATATTTCCTCAATTTTCTTAAGAATTCTTTTTGGTTTGATAATTTCTGAGCATCTTATGATGTCAAATGGTTGCCAATTATTCATTAAGAACTTTCTACAATTTCTTGGATTTTCTATCATTCTGCAACTTCCTTTGTCAATTACAGACTCTCCTTCCATAATTTTTCTGTAATCTTCAACACTTTTAGAAACTTACTCCTAATTTGAGTTGAATTAAGCTTCTGTAATCCTAATTTGGAATCTGGACCTGATTGCATTGAAACCTTTATCCTTATTTACAAGAAAACTTTTAGGGACCAAATTAGTAATTCACCATATAAGGTATAAACCCTTATTATAGGCAGCATCCCTTTATTTCAATTTCTTAGGGTTCTTTAGAATTCCTTTCCCATTTCTTCATTTCTTTACCAAATTTCTTCAAACAAGTAGCAGAAATGGCAGACGATCATGCTCTAGAACCACCCTAGGATGCTGAAAGCATCTTTCACGTCCGTAGTGAAGTCCAAAGAGCTTTGAATGGAGGAATTCCAAGGGGAGGAGGAATATCTCCTCTTTCCAATGCAAAATTCCACATTTTTAGCCTTGTAAGAGACCAAGTAAGCCCCAAAACTCCTTATCTTGCTTGTGAATCATATGGACTTTATTTATGCTATTTTACTCTTTGCAGGGTGCTGCATCATATTTTACCTTCAATGGGAACTTCTAAAAGGTTCATAATGTTTGGAGACAGATGCTAGTAGAGGTTCAGACTCTATTTATTCAGGCTAGATTTGGACCCTTCCTTTCTGCTATTCCTGATGGTACAGGGGACTTAGAAAACCCTCATTGTGATCATCGTGCAATGCAAGCACTTATGGAGAGATGGTTTGATACCACCCACACATTCTAGTTACCATGTGGGGAGTATACACCATCTCCTGCTTCCTTTTCTGCCATCACTGGATTGGCATGTGCTGGTGAGAGAATTTTCTTTGAAGGAGGGATCTACTTTGTAGATGAGCTGGTACAGAATGAGTATATCCTCTGAATGTTAGGGATGGTTTCTGGTAGGAAGAGCTCGAAGAAGCTCTATGTTGATGCTTTGCTAGACATTTGCAGAGCTATCAACCTAGTTTGCACTGAAGATTTGACTAGATGGCCCGCGTCTTTATTCTATACTTGCTTGGTAGCACCCTGTTTTGTGACACCAATGCCACTATCCTTCTGCATTTTGTTCTGATCCTCCGGGACTTTGATCAAATGAGTAGATATGATTGGGGATCTTCTGCTTTGTCCTATTTGTATCTGTGTATGGACAAGATTGTGTATGGTGGAGCTAAGTTCTGCAATTTCTGGCATGCTATCCATGTAAGTTACTTCTTATTTTTGTGGCTTCTTTCTTTGCATGCTTCTGACTTTATCCTTTATTTTATAGGTCTGGGCCATCGAGATGGGTTTGCTATGCCAATATCTACATATACGTCATCCTCATACGTTCCCTATTCTTTGATGGTGGGGGTTGCATTGCATGTCTATTCATGCATCTCCAGTTTATCACCTTCGCAAGTATCTTAACTCGCTTACTATTGACAGGGTACAACAAAAACTTTGTTAGTTTAAACTAAATTGAAAGTGTATTAGAGACTTACCTTACTTTTTCAGCATTTTATAGCTTGACAGAGGATGGCTTGGTCCAGTTGAGAGACATCCTCCTTATGTTATGACTACCAAGGGGAAAGATAGCATGAGGATTCTCCTAGAAGGACCTGGGATGAGGATGTGGTTCCTTGGAGAAAGGACTCATCTTCAATATACTGCGAGGTTCCATAGAGAGCCTTTTGATCCCCCTTTAGACATGTTTTGGGGTCACGACTTGACTAGTGATTTTTTGGATAGTGTTCTTAATGGCTTTGAGTGTTCAGCTTTCATTACTCGAGCTAAAGGTTACCAGAAGTTCCTTAGACAACGGTGCCTTCCTACACTTCCTATGTCTGACAGGATGCTTTCTAAGGTAAGGTTACTCAGCTTTTCCTTTCAATAGATTTCCCGATCCTTGACTTTGATTGTTGCCATACAGATTCAGATGGGCATTGTCACTTTCCGAGATCATGATGATTCTAATGATGATGCTAATGATACCGAGGATCAAGCAGCTGAGGTCCCTCTCAGAACTCGTCCTTGAGCATGTTCACAGGCTAGTGATATTCCCAGTTCCAATACTAGAGGTCTTAGGTGATCATTCCATGGGTCAGATGCCCCCAGGCCACGTTCGGCTCATCCCGTGCGAGGACATGCTCCAGATGATGATGGTTGCTTCATCCCTAGCCATATTATAGAGTTTCCTAGCTCATTAGTCATGTATAGATCTTATTTTGGTATCATTGAGCATACTTTATAGCCAACCGGCTCTTCTATTGCTTTCACCAGCGGATGCACTCATGTATGTCTTCCCCTTTCTCATCTTTTGATTCGGTTGCCTAGTTTCCAGAATTGACCCATCCATTTTTAGGTTCCTGTGCATGAGGTGGCTCGTCTTGCTTCTCTATATCAGGCCAGTAAGGCATACACTGTTGAGTGTTGTGACACCTGGAGAGAGGCCTATGCTTTAGCCTGTAGGATAAATATTGAATTAAAGAGCCGCCTTCCAGGTATGAGGTTGCACCCGAGGACGCGAAGGACTAGAAGGATGCAGAGGATAATCAGGATTCTCCCCAGGAAGATGTTAGACAGCCAGAGGCTCCTCAGGATGATATTGAAGGTGCTGCTGATGATGTTGAGCAGGAGGAGGATGATGATTCTGAAGAGGAGGATGATGAGGACTACGTTTATTTTCTTTCTTAACTTTCTGTATCTTTTAGGACTTGTAATCCTTGTACTTGAACCTGCATGTTTATTGAAAGTTTGCATATACATACATACATACATACATACCTATATATATATATATATATATATATATATATATATATATAACCTGCTTATTCCCATGGGATTTGAATATGATATAGGCACAGATTTCCTGGTATCAGAGCCATTGAGGGGAAGAGAGGGTACTGTTCGACACTGTTCATACACTGTTCGGCACTGTTCATACATCTCTAGAATTAATTATTATTTAAAATATTATCTTTAGGTGGTAATTGTTGAGTCTTTTAGGGAGATTTTTTGGTATAAGTCCCGTGTGGAAAAGGGCAATAAATCCATCTAGCTCCTCTGTAAACAATTACTGTTTAAAGAATGATAAATTAAATAATAAGTAATTATGGATCATATTCTCT
>CANYLF011365386.1:0-10561 GCA_948193215.1 Bocquillonia castaneifolia | reverse complement strand
GGTGTTGCAATAAAAGCAAGAAACCTGAGCATAACAATGGAAAACAATAAAGTGCCCCTATCATCAACTGCTTCACTTCTTTTAATTCCCCAAGAATTTCATTCCACTATTCACATCTTTCTTCAAAAAATACTTAAAAATGTCTCTTTTTCTTCCATTATTTGGGTTCACTATCAAGAACTTTGGAGGACTATTTTCATCACTAGCACTAGCAAGAGTAGTATTGCTTTCTCTATTAGCTACAGCCATATGTGGATGATGGATCACTACCCTTTTTTTAATTACAAAAGCATTCACTATTTTTGGAGTTATAAGCTAAATTATATGTATAATTGGTATCAATTTGCAGAGTGGGTCACTATAAACCAAAATTGCATATTTTCTACTATCCTATAGCTTTCCTTTATTTATCAATTTTCTATCTTTCTTGTCTGGGGTATGTGATACACGACAAATCATTTATTACCCCATTTTTTAAATGTTTTTTTTAATTATTTCATTTTTTTTAAAAAAAATACCTAATAATGTTTTATATGTGAAAATGAGAAAATATCAATCTACCTTCGGAACCGAACAAAAATTATGACCAAATCTACAATTCAAATTATTTTAGAAGGAGAAATTGGGATGAAACCTTAAACTTTGATTGTTGAACCTTTTTTTTTTCTTAATTTTTCACGTGTGTTCGTGGAAAATATATACCATGTGGAACTTTTGGTGACTTATCTGTGTTGGTTTGAAATGATTATTTGAGAGAAAAATAAAGTTTTGACTAATTCTTTTTGGTAATTACATTTTGCCCCCTGTATTTTACCCTAATATATTGAATGCCCCCTCACATTTAAAAATACATTTTTACCCCTTCTATTTTATTTTAATTACATCTATTACCCATTTCTATGCAATTTTAATTATTTATTATTATTTTATATTAAATTAAAAACAATAACTTATAGTTAAGAATAAAATATGATAGTATAATTATAAAAACATCCAAATTAGTCTCTAAATATATTTTATTATAAATAAAAATGCTAATAACTGTATTTATCATTAGAATTTATAAATATTTATATTTATACTAAAAAAATATATTTAGACTTCCATTTGCATATTTTTATTATTATAATATCATATTTTGATGTTATTTGTGATTTTTTATTTTTATCTTAATAAAAAATAATTAAAACTCTATAGAAAGGGGTAATTAGTATAATTAAAATAAAATATAAGGGGTAAAAAATGTATTTTTTAAATGTTAGGGGACATTCAGTGTATTAGGGTAAAACATAATTACTTTTTATGAGTGGTTTACCACCTTTTTAGGAGTAATATACCTTTTTTGCTTTATGTGTCAGAATGGAGTTTCACCTTTCTACTTTTGGAATTCTTACTTTTTCTTGGCACATAGGAGCTCTTGAAATTTAGTTTTGGTCTTCCTTAATTTGTCTCTCTTGTGCACTTTTCCAAAATGCAAAATAGTGCACCAATAATAACATATCATTGTCCAAATAACAGTAATGAGTGTTTTTAAAAAGAAAAAAAATAGGTAGCTAGAATTTTTTTTCTAGAAAAGCTTATATATATATATCATGTACCTTTGATCAAATATGATTAAATTTATGGAGTTTATCTTACATTTAAGTGGGACAAATTAATATGTGAATTGTTTAGGTATAGAAAGGAATGAACATATATATGTGGATTGGTTAAAACTAGAGTTTATATATATATATGTATATATATATATAGGTGGAGATATCACCTTCAGGTCCCGTTTTACTATTGCTCAGGCTAATTTTCGGTCGAGAGAAGCTCCATTTGGAGCAACTCTCTCCCAAAACGAGCCTATGGATCGATCCCTCGACCGTCAGGTGTTGCACCTGCAAACTCAATGACTTTTGACCAGTTGAACCACTCCACTTTAGTTATAAAAAAAAAAAAACAACTAGAGTTGTTGATATCTGGAAGGAAAACAGCTGGCAATTACCTGATTCTACAGGGAGCAATTGCTGTGGTTGGTTTCCTCGCCATATTCATAGATACAACATTATGTTGTGGTTGGTTTTAATGAGAAAGATTAGAACTAAGGTTCAATTGCTGAAATGGGGCTGCAATGTTGATGATATTTGCCCCCTCTATCATGCTGACTCTGAAACAATAGCACGTTGTTTCTATTCCTGGACTGTTAGTAGGCAGTTTGGAATGCTGTTTTACAAGTCACCAATGCGCCGACTTGTATTCAGTCTTGGTCCAGACTTATAAGCTGGTATTGCACAAGGGCTCAAGGGCAGGCAAGTAAGCTAGCAGAAATGAGGAGATGTTTGCTGTGTATGACAGTTTATTTCATCTGGCAGATGAGGAATAGGAAGGTTTTTCAGTAGCAATTTGTTGATTCTAAGACTATTCTGTATAGGATTAGATATATTTTCCTTTGTAAATTCAGTGCCTTGAAATTCTCGATTTAATTAAATTATTTACTGTAATGGTTTAGGTCCGGTATGATTTCATATATACGTAAAAGCCTGTAAAATTATCAAATCATTCTTAGTTTATCAGAGATTTATACATATGGTCCTGGTTATAATTTAAGCTTTGACTAGTCATATATTTTTATAATAAGTACTAACAACCACCAGGAAGGGGGAAAAAAAAAAGGAAGCCACTGCGATTTCACTTTTGTTGAACCACAGAATTTTATTCAAAGCAAAAAAAAAAAATGAAAGTACCCACAAGGCCATAGGCCCGAAGGTTGATGCAATAAACAAAAAAAATTACCCTTATTGTTTGCCCATATCTATAATGTCTCCATCACTGATCTATATACTTATTGGCCTTAATATATAGTAATCAATGAAGGAGATGGAGCAGTAGTGGTGCATTAACCCATGTTAATTATTGTAATTTGTGAGTGAAACTTTTCAAGGATGTGAAGGGAGCAGATCTCTCTTTTCCAAGCCTAACTGAATTAACATAATCAATTGGACTATGAGCAGAAACCCCTGGAAGCACCAATCCTGCAACCCTGCTAAATTTGCAGAACCAACTTTCCTGGTAGTCCGGTCCATGCGTATGGCCTATCACGAAACTTCTGATCAGCTCCCATAATGCATTCACCCGCATTGGAATTATATGTTGCAGTCCAAAGAAATTTGGGTTCGGCTCCTCATCCATAAACTTCAAAACAAAATAGTAGTGGCACAAATTTAGATAATTATATTTACTTTTGTACAAAAGTAATACTATTTAATTAATTAATTACTTACTCGACCAAAGTAACGGCTGTCATAGTAAAGACATGTTCCAAAATGTTTGAAAGCGAAAATCTTGTCATCAAAAGGCACTCTAGGCACCATATCATTGCAGTAAACAACCCTGAAATATCTAGTTGCTGGATAATTCAAATGGGATTCCATAAAACTTCCAAGTTTTACATCTCCGATTCTGGGCTGTCCAAATGTGTATATGTTCAGCAACCTCTGTAGCATCTCTGTCTCCTCCTGTATGACCAGTATACATGGGAACAATATAGCTAGTGCTCCACCTAAACTGTGTCCAGTTACTACAAATTTTGCATTTTTGTGTTCCTTCAATAAGCTCTTGAGTTTCATTGCCACGCAATAGTATGCACTCTTTTTAGCCAATTCGGCCATATTTGCTTCATTCTCTCCGTTTAGATGGAAGAAACCTGAGTGTTTTTTCTGAAGGTGAGCCTGGAAGGTGGAAGCCTGACCTCTGTTGCCCAAACCTAATGCTTCTAAGAATCCGACATGGATTTTTCCGACTTTCGGGACCTCGTACCAAGAGAAATCGAAGTCAGTGCTCCAATCCTGTGCATTGAATGGTTCTGTTCCTCTGAAGCTCACCACTATCAAGTTTGCATCTTTTGGCTTGTCACAGCAAATGAACACTTGGGTGTTGCTTTGCTTTTGTTGCTCTGTAAAAAAATCACTGTGTCAAATCCCAATTACCTAAAAATATTTAAAAAAAAATTTCAGGCTCTGCTGGGAAAAGAGAAATATTTTTACCATTCCAGCAGTCGTAGAATCCCACGAAATGCATCTGTTTCATTGAAAAGTGATACAGAGATTTCATTAAAACATGTTATGCAAATATCAGAAAATAGAACATTCATAAAAAGAGCAGATATCGATGGGGGCTTGCCTTCCAGTGACGATCAATAACATTTTGAACAACTTTCTCGTTCTCATAGACAAGCTTGGCTGCCATGATACAAAGATCCATGAGATATCGGTTACCCAGTTCAGATTTAATGTTGTTAGCATCAGTAGTAGTAATGGAATCATCCACTTTCTCTGACAATATTGAAGTCCTGAATAGATCTATTCGTCCATCCAATTGCCCAATTGTGCTTATAAAATTTTCTGTTCCTCTCTTTGGTATCTTCAGGTTTCCTGCGACCGATAAAGTTCAAAAACATTCTATGTTATACCATGTACTAAGTACAATTACAACAATTGTTTTACTAGAAAAGCTTGTCAAGGCCTCATTATTTATTGGCCAGGCCAAACATTGTCATCAAATGAATACCTACATCAAAATACTGGTCGTGAAATAGTTGCTAAAAATGACGATAATAGAACCAGCCTCAAAATTTGTACTATCGAGTAATTTAAAAAAAAAAATCAATAAGTGAGCCTCACCTTCCTTGAAAAATAAATATAATTAATATTTCGAGTTTTATTTCTTAAAAATACAGCTATATTAAAATTCAGTAAGGAAAACTATATATCACTCTTGTAATACTAGATGAGCTGAATCTAGATTAATCAGAGTTTTCAAATTTTAAGACCACTGAAAATTTTTGAATCAAGAAACATTATAAGAGATCAGTCTAAAGCATAATAAACTGTAAGAATGAGAAAATCATATAAAAAATATATATATATTCGAAACTATATATATTTCTTCCCTATAAAAAAAAAATAAAAAACTAAATTTCCAATGAGCAATAAAGGTTTTAAATGGATGTAAGGTATAGTAGAGTGAAGAAATATATATACCATGGAGAAAGTTATGGAGGATGCCAGAGAAACCAGCATTTTGAGAAATGAGATTGAGAAAGAAGTCAATGAGATAGCCAAGGTACTTCAATGGAGTTTCAATAAGAGAAAGAAGCCTTCGAATGATAATAGAAACCAGTAAAATCCACCTGTGATCAACTGCAGCACCACCTTTAATATCATCCTCAGAGCTATCCAAAAAACTCATGCCACTCTTTACATTATTACTCACCAAATACTTGAATATGTCTCTTTTTCTTCCCTTTTTTGGGTCGACAATCAAGAAATTTGGAGTACTACTTGTATCAGCAGTAGCCATGGCTTTACTTGGTTTCTCACTAATTTTCTCTCTTTTCTTACTATTCACCAAAGAGTTCAAAACTATTTTCAATATGGGGTGAGAGAGGAGAATTATGAATGTATTTATAGCTAAATTCGGCATCAAATGGCTCTGGGATGTACTACTAACAGACAAGACACATTATTTTTCTTTCTTCACAAAACTCAATGGTCTATTATTATCAGCCCGCCTCTATTTATAAAAAATTTTGGTCTTTATTCTCACACAAAATTTAGCCACTATATATGAAAAGGGTAAATTTCATAGAAAATTCCTTAACCATATTCTCTCTTCCAACATAGTAGTTTTTTTATAATCACTAAAATAAAATAAAAAAATTCTCTATTTCAATTAATAGTGGGAAAGGGTATAGCAACATGAAATTGATTATCCATCACTAATCACTTGCTTATACTAAACATATGACTAAATATATAATTTCACCCTTAAACTTTACATGTTTAACCTATCACACCTATAAACTTTAACATTAACCTGTTCAACATATAAAATTTCAATTTTTACTTATTACACACCCAAATTAAATTTAATTAACCTATTACACATATAAAGTTTAATTTTTTTATCCATCACATGCTAATTTAAAGTTAAAAAAAAAATTACATGATATAAAAAAAATGAATGATTTATGTTAGATGCAATACTATTTAATAAAAAGGTAATGAATTTGACACAAAATTAATACAATTTTGCTATAATTTTGGTGTTTAATATGTACAAAATAGAAACTTTATATGTGAAATAGGTTAATCACAAAATTTAAGAGTGAAATAGATCAACTATATAAAGTTTAGGGGTGATGGTTTGTATTCGGTCCCAAAAATATTATTTCAAGTAGGAAAAATCCTTAAACTTTACAGTTTTTTTAAATTAGGCCCGAAGTTCAATTTTGTACCTCTAGCCTCTTAAATTTAGAGAATTTTAATTTTAATCCACTGATGTTTGATATATGAATTAAGTTGAATTTCTCATTAAGTCACGTACATATTTTTTAAATATTTTTTTGAATTTGTTTTCTCTTTTATAAAGAAAGAGATAATAAAAGCAAATAGGATTTTAATAATTTAAAAAAATATATTTTTTTATTATTCCGCTTCATAAAATTATAAAATGTTATTATTATTTTACTATATTTGTTAACCAGCATATAAATAACGATCCGTAAATCAGAGTTTAGATATAAAAAAAATGATCATTAGGAGAGTTCAAATCCAAGGGTGGGAAAAAGTGTAATACCCGTAATTTCCATTATAATTACTTTCTAATTCGGGAATTAATTAATTAATGTTAAATCTTTAAAAATTCATAATGGGGGTTATTGATGTCCGTTTAAGCTAAAATTTTGTTTGGATATGTTAAATATACTCCCGAGCTTGCTGTAAAAATTTGGGATTAAATCGAGTTAAGAAAAAATTTTAATTAAAGAAAAGAACCTATTTGAAATAGAAAAACTTTGATTTTTATATGTAAAATCGGCAGATGGGCTTAATTGAAGAAAAAACTTAAAAACTAATTACGGGAACAGTACCAAAAGTTCTTTGAAAATAACACTGTAGACCCCTGTTGGTTCTCCGACGATTCCAGCCACCTCCGGTCACCTTTACCGTCGAGTTTGGTATCAAAATAAAGAGCTCAACGCCCTCTATCTATTGGTGTAAAGAAATCAAGGTTTGTTGCTCGGTCGACAGTGATCTGAGCTTTGAAAGGGATGGGAGAACCGGCCACCGTCAAACTGCCATATCCGGCCATTCTCCACGTCGTTTGAGGCTACAAGTAGACTCATCGGTGCTTGAGGAAGTTTTTCCACCCAAACCGCGATGCTGAATCACGGCGGAGGACGGTGAACGAAAAATATGAGGTCGTCGGTCTTCAAGCTTCGATCTGGAGTTTTTGAGCTGAGGGTAGGCGCGTGAGTCACATAGAAGGCTTCCTTGGTGAGTTGCGCCCCTATCTGGACTGTCCTTGGAGGCTGAGTGGCTCTCAGGCTGCCACAGACGGCGCGAAGTGGATCCCATGGGCCACCGTCTGCGGTGGCTGTGGGTGCCACCTCCGACAGGCCCAAAAATATTTTTTTAAAAATTCTCTAAAATTATTTCGGACAACTTTAATAAAGGATAGGCAAATAATGTACGGTTTTTAAATAAAAAATCCTGGAAGTCAATTGATAGTTTATGAAAGTTCTCGATTTACGTGTTACGTGTCTAATTTAACTGTTTGGATGTTTTATATGCTATAAGCATGTTATAAATGTTATAATTAAGTTGAATTGGAATTGAATTGGATGAGTTTAATAATTGGAGTAATTAAACTGAATATTAGGACCGTTTAGACCGTTTAACAGAATACTGCAATTACAAACTGTTAAGGACTGTTTGGACCTTAAATAAGTGTATAATGGTAGATAACAAATGGTAGGATAAGTTCAATAAATATATTAATACGGATAATGTTGGTTTGTACTGTAATGGTTGTGTTTGATAAGTTCGGGTATTTTGGTAGGCCCAGCAATTGATTGTGATTATAGGAGTGTTGTTTTTATGCGGGATGGGCTCCACTTCGGTGGAGAGATGTCCGTTTTATAGGGAAGGTTCTGCCGAATTCCCGGTAGAATTTTCTTGTAAAACATGATATCAGGTTTATCGGATTAAATAATATATTGTGTTATACTTATAGGTTGATTATATAAGTTATGATCGTTAAATAGAAATCTAGAGTTCAATAGGAGTTAGGTTAAGTTGTTGATCTAAATTATATTCTTTTATATTCTGTAGAGAGTAGTAGAGCCCGAGAGAGAGGTAGTAGCTCCGAGGTGCAGGGAGGCGCTCGTTCTTGCTGTGAGTTAATTGCATATTTATGATTTGCTTTTAGATTAAAATCATTTTATGTCATCATAATCATGATCATAAACATTTAACATTTGTGTATATATATTTATATATATATATATATATATATATATATATATATATATTAATTAGTTAGTTATTATAGAATTATATATATATTTATATAACCATATATTATTGTTATTATACTTAAGTATGTATTTATTATTGTGAATATTGTGAATGTATGTTATGTTGTAATTGTGATGTGTGATGGACAGAGGATGGTTGTGGGACGAGCTACCTGGTGGGCTTCATCAGGCTGTGTGCACACAGGAGTCAGGTATGTATATTTGTAATTGATATTAAGGACAAGGCTTGCTCGGTTGTGGATCTCGGGCGCCGATCCTTCATTATTTGTTATAACTGTGGCTTGCTCAGTTGTGGATCTTGGGTGCCACACGAATATATTGGATTAAGAGAAATTATTTGGAATCAAGAGAAATGGGATTATTATGGGATCTTAGAAGGAAAACTAGGAGTTCTACTTCAGTCCCCCCTCCTTGTATGTTTTGATTGTTGCATTCATTTGTGTGATTGCGTGTATATTATATATCCTATTACTATATATTACCATAGTGTGTGTTTGTGTATGACGTAGGTTGCATTTCATAAATATGCTATTAATTCACTCAGTGAGGTTTGACTCCCCTCAATTTATTTTTTATCAGGATACTCTTCAGACCTCTGTTAGAAAATCTCTACGCCGGTCTTCTTCTCCATCGGCAATTTTGAGTACGTTCAAGTACTAATATTCGGATGTATGTAATCTTGTAGATGCAAAAGTAGCGTGTTGTGTTAGAATGATTAATCTATGCTTTCATCGGACATGTATTATTATTATGATGTTATGAAATGTTAACTATGAATGCTTTGTTATGTCTGGATGGTTATAGCCCAGTGAGGCTCCAGCTAGTATGCTGGTTATATTACGATATCTGACAGTTATTATGGACTATATATATGTTTGTTATCAGCAGGTTTATAATTATTTTGTGAAACCAGGATATATAACTCTGGTATATTATGTTGATTTATGATGTTTAACAAGTTTCAGGCTAGCCACGGGTTCCGGTAGCATATAACTTTCCCGTTCCCTGGCGCCGGTCATGTAAATCAGGTTTGGGTCGTGACAAAAAGTAAAGTTCAGGGGCTTCTAAATGCATTTTGCCTTAATTAACTTCTTATATTTAGAAAATACTAGTTTTTTTATTCACGTGCGTTGCACGTGGTACTCGTTATTGATATAATTATGTTTTTAAATTATTTTTCTTACTTTTTAAGTTAAACCATATTACTTGATTACTAATAAATTTATGGTACAAAAATAAAAATTTATATATTTATCTCATTATAAGTCTTCCATCTTCAATTTATGCATTTAAATTTTAGGCCTTCAAACTTCAATATATGCTTTAATAGCTTTGAAAGATGAAAAATTTTGTAAAATTAGTTTAATCATTTTTTTAGAGAGAAGAACAACTCTTTTTCAGTCTTGATTTTGATATATCTATACAACTCAAGATCTAATTATAACTTCCCACAAGACTTAGAATGATTAACGCTTATTTCAATTAATTACATGCAGTTTTTTAAGCCAATTAATTACAAGTAGATTTGTTCAAATTCGGGCTCGAGGCGGGTTCGAGCCGGGCCTTGTTGGGCCAGATTTTTTTTTAGAGGAACCCAAGCCCGCCCAGGCCCGAGTAATTTTTTTCAATATTTGCCCAGGCCCAAGCCCAAAGAAAATATCAAGTCCGGGACCGGACCGGCCCTGCCCGCACCAATAATGTGTTAATCGTTTTATATTTTATAATTTTTTTTATTTTTTATTTTTTTATTAATTAAAATATTAAAAAATATTAAAGTTCATTTTCATTTTATTATTTTATTAATTAAATTTTATTAATTATTCATTTATTATTTCTATTATATTTATTTTCTATTTATTTCTATTATTATATTATAATTCGGGCCGGGCCAGGCTGGGCTTCACTACATATACCCATGCCTGCCCAATAAAAGGCGGGATAAAATCAAGCTCAGGCCGAGCCGGGCCGGCCTATGTACATAATTACTTGTCCAAGCCCAGCCCGGCCTGAGCTTAATTACTTGTCAATCTTCTAGCTTAAGTTATGGCCCGTCAAATATGTTGAACTTTCAAACTGCGAATTTCACATTAAAATTTTTTATTTCCTACAAAAATTTAATAGCTTGAATGATGAAAACTTTTATTGAATCAGCTTCATTGTTTTAATCTATTTATCAAGATTCAACAACAATTTTGCATA